>VZRZ01008351.1:275735-434795 GCA_013398175.1 Climacteris rufus | reverse complement strand
AGAGAAAAATATTCCTCCTAGAACACTAAGGCAGTTAGAAGTGCATAATTATAGGACACCTAGAAAGGAGACTTGAGTTTGTGAATATCCAGGTATCAGAAAAGCTGATTAATAGGTGCCAGAATGCCATCTCAAATAACTCAGAAGAAACCTTTCTGATGTTTCTTGTTTATTTATTATCACAGAATTTTGTTTTCTTTTCCACTTTAAAAAGCATAGCATTCACCTTTTATTTTGATGATTTTTAGCTAATCTTTTTATTGTCACCATGGTACAGTCTGTCTGCTGCGTATTGTAATATTCACTAGGAACTCTTGACTGCCAGAGGTAGTTGAGAATTACAAGACAGACTGCCCACAAGCAGCTTCTTCTGGAGTTCTGACCATGTGACAGAAGTTGTAACACATCACGTTTCATTCTCAGATTTGACCGCTCTGGCAAAACTATTAGCCTTAGAAGTGATCATGGCTGTGTATTGAACACCGACAGGGTCAGTCAATCAAAGTTTACTAATAAATTTCATAAACTTTATAATGTTAGAGGTCCAGAACAACACAAAAGCCCCCGCCTTAGGTCTTTCTCTATGCTAATTCTAACAACAAAGAAAATCTGTGATTTAAAAAATGCAGAACTATTATAATTAAAAATCTGACCTTTATCTAAATGCTTCTGACTGCACATCTAGAATTTCCTCTAAAGAGCAAATTTTCACTTGTGATTGTTATGTCTCCCAATTGTTATGTCTCCCAATTACCTTCTCAAATGTAGTTTCTGTTTTAAAAGACTAATATTTTCGTATCACTGTAAGCCAAATGGTTGGGGTTAATAGTAGTTCTGGCTGAAGCAAAAATTTAAAAACAAAACAAAACAGAACAAAACCAGAAAACCACATTATGTACCTGTTATTGCGATATGAAGGTATAATATACAGTAACTGGCCAAAGTTTCCAGTTAATGCCTATCATTCATTCTGATGTAATTTATTTTTCATTTCCCATTACAGCAGGCAGGAGGACTTTTAAGAGGCATTATTTGCACCATCTGATATGTCTAAGCTCTGCATAACTTGTTTTCATGGTGGACCAACTGAATCAAGGGAGGAGGAAATACTTTTACTGTAAGCTAATATTTTTAATTGAATGGTTGACTCAACAGAACTTCTTGTTTTGGCAGGAGGGAGTTCTAAGACATCTTTCACTTGCAAGTATTTCTCCTAGTTTAAACTTCTCTTCTCATCTTGGGATGCTGGAGGATGCTCTTTAAACTCTTTTGTTACCATAGCTGCCAAGACTTTTTATCTTTAATAAGATATTCAAGATGAAACAAAAAAAAAAATCTAATATGGTTAGCTGAAATCTGGGACATTACAGCTGTCTTTATATTTAACCCTTACTATGTATTTTATTAGACTGCCTGTAAGCGAATTTAGGATTTATTAACAAGGCTCAGCTAATGTCATTAGAGATAGGGGACGTATTTATCCATGGTTAGATACATTGCTGTACGCAATGTACCGGTATTGGGAACTATGGTTCTTTCAAAAAAATGAAATGCTCTTCAGAAAACATACACTGTGACTCTCTATCTCTGCTCTCTCCTGAAGAGGCTTTTATTCATCAGTACTATTCATTTGTCATTTGCCATGACTTAGAGGAATAACATGCACATCAAGACAGTTTGATGCTTGCTTTCTCCAAATGTTCCACAACTGCATCCAAATCAAAGTCCAAAACAAAATAATTTTTAGATGGTATTGCAGTGCACATGGTTAACCTGAATACCTCTGAGCTCACACTAGCTGAACGGACTAAGAGAAACCCCCTTTTCCAGGGCATTAAAATACAATTTTTCAACCTGCCTTACTGAGACTGATTTATATTAAGCTGCAGGTTGGTATTTTAGTTAGGTCTAGAAGTCTGTAACAGACTTGCTTAATGCTGCTTTTGTTTTGACCGTTTTAAGGACACCGAGATGCCAAAGGGGAAGTTCTAGGACTCTTATCTAATATTACTTTTCTACAGAACACCAGTTAAATAAGAGTATCAACATGAACTGTAATAAAACTTAGTATTTATTACTGAATTTTAATTTTCTTATGAAACCATCAAATCTTGTATTCCTGGAAAAATATAATGTCATAGAAATGTTAACCAAACTCCAAAAATTCATGGAGAGGTAGATATGTATTAACTGATTGAAAACCTCATAATGCTGTGGACTAGCTGTTCTCTAGCTCAGAATGGCTTTGAATGACCTCCTGTAAAGCCATTATTGTATGTTAATAAATTACCAGAAGGACCGTTTAGCAGTAATTTATTAAATTGAGATTAAATAAAGGATGAACTTAATTTACCATTATGAATTAAAGCAGAGCTCGAGGCCATAGTGTCTTGACAAACAGGGGAAAGGATGATGGATGCCAGCAGATAGAATCTATTTTTAAATGGTTATTTCTCTAGTTTTCAGTTATGAGCAATATTCTTCCTCAGGAGATTTTAGGAGAGCAGAATGATTTTTTTTTTCCTTTTAATTCCTTCTCTGCTTTTTTTACTCTTTTATTCAGTGCCATTTTCTTATTTTGGTAGTTGAAATACTGCCTACTGTATTTGTAAATTGGTTTTGCAGCAACAAAGAGTTTGAAAGGATTAAAAAAATGAAAAGTTTGTTCTAAATAATGCCTTCTATTACTTGTTGTAACCTGATGAATCAAAATATGAGTTGGAAGGAGATTATGTAAGGTCATAAATTCGCTTTTGTTACATGGTAAGCATCATCTTTCTTCTGTGCACTTCAGTATCAAAAATTTCGATGCCATACACTAATGACTAGAGAGAGGTTGCAAGTGTTTTCTGAAGAGGAGTCAACAACCAGACTAATGAAAACATCATCTTTGGCATGGGAGGATGCCACCTTACCTCATTTTTTTGAGGGACTTCCTTTACGTTTAGTAATTGAGTTATGCCATAGATAAACACAGAGGACTTCAGACAGAATAAGAGGAGTCCCATAGTCATGACTCACATCCAGCAAAAGTGTCTTGTCTCAGAAACCCCATGGAAAGGCAAGACCAACAAAGTCTCTGTAGCAGGGGGCTCGCTTGGGGGACTTGGAAGGGGCAGTAGATTATTCTTGTTGATGTGTATATCTTTACGGAACTCACAAGTTGGTTCTGTATGTTGTCACCAAATTTTTGCCCGTGGGCTGACTTCCTTGTTAGTAAAGGCCAAAGATGCTGGTCAGATTTCTTCACTGAGTTGGTTTTGGTAGTTTTTAGAACTCAGCTCTTTGTGTTAATTAGTCTTTATGTACTTCTTTGATAAACTCTCATTTTTAATAAATAAATGTAGCAAATTTCTCAATATGGCTAATAGAGATGTCTCAGTAATATATGTTCCTTTCTACAAGCAGAAGAATTCAATATGGTTTGCATTACTCCTGCTTTCATTTCAGTAGTTTTGGACCTGTTGAATCCTTAAATAAGTTTCAATAGGTTATGGCAAGTGGATAATTTAATTTTCTGAGCAATTGTATATTGAAAGGAGGAGGAAGCAGCTGTAGATTCAATGCCAAAAGAAATGGCGTTGAGGATGGCATTGGCACAAGTCCTGGAAGTGAATACAGCTTGTAGCACTGCTTAGCTAGTCTATACAACTCCTCTGCAATATCACTGGGTATCGTGCTAGTCAATTTGACTTTCTAACACTGTTTATTTCCTTGTTGTTGCTCTTTTCTTGCATTATGGCGTTTATTTGTTTGGGTTTTTTTCTTTAGATTAGATTGCAAGACGCATAGTACATAGAGAGTATTTTAACTCAGCATTTGTCCAGCATGAATCACTTGTTCTGTAGCTAGATGTTATGTTGATGTTAGTAGTAATAATATCAGTAACAATAATACCATAAATAATTGTTAACAGTGATCATGGATAATTTGCAGAAGAACCATAAGCCTGGTACTTATGAAGAAGAACAAAGCATGGTAGTTTTGTTTTTTGCTTCAGGACATAATGTTGTACTACAAACTGAAAGAGTCCATATGAGATTAAATATAAAGGATGATACCTATAACTAATGTAGATTTCTAAATCAAAGCCTGAAATGTAAATTATACTTTACAAGATAGACATTTAAATGTCAGACCAGTGTTTGTTCATTTGTGTAGGCCTTTATTATCTCTTCATGAACATTTTCTCATCTACTGTTTTCCCTAAGGAGGTACTGGAAATACTGATTCCCACTACATGATATGCAGGTTTGGAAACCCTTAGTCAAATCCTACAGGGTGCTCATTGTTCGTATGTTGAGAAGAACATTATAGAACCATCACACACAGTTTGGCACAGTTGGAAGTTCACATGAGGGTAAAAAAATTGAGGGAACATGAAACCTGACTGGCCATTTTGCTTTAGAAGAGATGGCACTTTAGGTCAGATGTGAAGTGGATCTGCACTGGTGAATTAACTTTGCATTGCTTCCACCTGAATAATTCCTATCTGCTACATATGTAGAGGACTCAGGCTTCTGTACTGTCATTTCTTCACCCATCATGAGAACCACAGTGGTAAAAAAAGCATAACTAAACAATGATTGGCAAAAAGCAAAACCTTATTGAATTCATTTTATTTCAGTGAGCTGCAGAGCCTACCTGTTAAATTTCTTAAATGCATGAAAATGTTATGATCTTTAGTGCTCAATTAAATTATGCTTTTTGCATGCTAACTCTGCTTTAAAAAGAAAGGATACCAAAAGGCTAAAAGCACAAGACAGAAAACAGGCTCAAAATATACAAAATTTGCAAGAGATGTTTTCATTTTAAAATGTGCTTAACACGCGAGTAAGTAAACAAAACCAGTTTGTTTGCAGTGGCTGAGAGATTATAACCATTAAGCAAGTCCCTCATCTAGCAAGTTAATATCTATTCTTGGAAATTATTATTTCAAACATTTTTAAAACCTTCAATATTTATACTGATTTAAGGGAAAACCTATTTACTGTTGCCACTTGTTTTATCAACCTGCTCCCTACTACTCCCACACCCACATTCAGTGTTATAAACTGAAGTGATTCATTCCCAAGAGAGGGGTGGATTTAATTGCCTGAATTGTCTTTTTGGCTTTCATTGTCATCTGCAGTCACTTTCTTGTCTTTCCAAATATTCATTGATTTTGTTCACTGCTCACAGATAATACATATAACTATTCATAACTAATTGACAAAATGGTGTTTACAATAACAAATACAGCAGCAGCTATTAGTTACCTCACCTTAGCTAATCTACAGTATTCTTACTAATCCAAAAGGGGAAAAAAAGAAAAAAATCCCACCCCTAATTCTGTAGGCCTTAATGCTTAGAAAAGATTTTCAAGTTTTATGAAGTGGACCAATCAAGGAGCAGTTGAAAATATTAAAGCATAATAAATAGCTTTTTTAATAAAACCATTCCAACAAAGTAACAAAATAATTAGTAAGCATGAGCTCTCCAATCTATTTTGAAATGAGTTGGTAACTTTTAATTTCAAATGTATGATCTTACTCCTTTATTTGACTTCTAAGAAGTTTGAATCATGTTGCAGATTTTGTATTAATCCATGTTATAAATTGTACGTCATATGTGAAAGGAGTGCATGGTTAAGACATTTTTAATTTAGATATTTCATCCAGAATATACAGGGAGGTTTGCTTGGTTTCGGTTTTTGTTTTAATAAGCATTTTTTATTTGCACCAGGAATACGGTGGTGTTCTGCCTCTGTGCAGCATGTGTCATGATATTTTATGCTATGCTTTCAGGTCTGTTTGCCAAAAGTCAATATAACCCTGGTACTTGGGTGTTAAATCTAACAGTTCTTAGACTTTGTTTTCTTTTAGCCCATCATCTTTTTTGTGTGGCAGGGACAGGTTACTCCTGTACAGTGAAGAAAACACCAACAAATGCTGTGCTTTTCAGATGATGCATCTAAGCAGGCTGCTTCAGGGATATTTAAGTTCGCTCACTGGGATTTAGAAACACAGGAAGCAAAGTTCCTTTAAGGCAGAGAAAGAGAACATAACAGGTTTTTTGTTTATCTGTATGCGTATTCACACTGCATATGCAAGTGTTACTAGGGTCATGGGCTAAACCCCTTGTCTTTGCATGTCCTTCTTTAGTCTTTAAAGGAGTGAGGAATACTGTTTCGTCTCTCTTTCTTCTGATATTCTGATGAGTGGAAATAATCCTTCTGTGCCTTCCTAAAGCAGAGTACCCAAAATATTTCCTTATTGTTGAAACCCTCTTATTGCTTCCTTCAGGATGTATTTTTGTTCCTCATAGACCAGCACAACCATTAAAATGGTCTGTCTTTGACAGATAAAGTTCTAATTATGCCTTTTTACTGTGTATCATGACCCCATTTTATTCAGATTGTCCTCTGACTTTTTATCCTGATGAGAAATCCTTTTCTGTCACACTATGGCTTCCATGCTCCATTGCACCTCCTCTCAGTGTAGGAACACTAAAAAGGGAGTTCTCCACCAGGTGGTCAATAGCCTCAAAACCCTCAAATTCTTTTTTTCTGGGAAAGCCTACTTTAATTACCAGTAGGAGCTGCAGTTGTTCTTGTAGTGGCATGTGATTCCTACTAGTCGTTCCTGTAGCTTTTAAATAGATTAGCTTCCTCTTTGACTATTCCCCTTGAATAAGCCTCTGCATAACACATGGTCTTGGACCTCCACCGTTACTCAGCTTCTAATTTTTTCTTGGCTATAAGCGCAGGGTTTGAGTTCCAGCACACGTAACTTAACACAATGCAGTCTTGGGAAAGGTGGGCAGGAGAAAAATACCTAGATGAAAGGGAAGAGTGTCCTGCATTCCCAGATAAGATACTAAATTTCTTGTAGCCCTTCCTCTCTGGAAGCTGCTGCATCTGCTGAGATGAGTAAGGAAACTAAGACTTCACATATTTTTTCATTGGGGATTGGGCAGCATGGGGCATGGACAGGTTTCTGTGGCTGTGCTGTAATTTTGAACTGCATATAGTGAGCTGACTGTTATTCTGTAAAGTCCTTGCCCACTTATTGTCTTTTGTGGGAGTTGTACTGCGGGAATTTAGAAAAGTAATGTGGGTTTTTTTTGTTTTTTGTTGGTTTTTTTTACAGTAGTAATTGTAGCTGATTTCCAAAATCCATTAATAGCTGTGATTCTTAGAAGACATTCCTAGTAACAACTATGAGGGATTCCAGAAGGTATAATGTTTGATTCCAGGTTTTAGCATGAGAGCAAAGACTTTCTTATTACTTGCATGTTGAGACACTCCATTCAGATGGACATTTTTGAGCACTTCAGGGACCTTAGCTATTTAACACCATTTCGAAAGAAGAGATTTAACTACCAGTATTCCATTTGTGTCAGATGATAATATTCTGGTGTATAGTTTTCTTACAATTGGCAGACCAACAGTCTGTAAAATCCACAAACTGTTTTAATTGTTGCTGCTCACTAGGAATGGATACAGGAGTAATGCAGCCCTTAATGAAACACACCTGAAGTCACATCAGAGCAGCACAGAATCTTGTTCCCTTCTTTTATGAAATCCCTGTGTACCTCAAGCAAGTAACCTCTGGGGAGCAGACTACATATTTTTTTAACCAAATTAGGTTATGTATCATGTGAAGCAGATGGAAAGTTTTTTAGCATTGCCACTGTCTGAAACTTCTTTCTTTCTCCGATGGACACTCAGAAAGTGTCAGTCACGCTTGCATCTCCAAGATAAAAGAATTGTTGAGAGTTCATTTCTTAGTGGAACAGGCTTCATGGAAAATATTTTCATTTGCAGAAAAGAACAGAGGGTGGAGAGCATCCTTAGGTAATAAGAATTTAAGTATTTTTATTAGAAAAGTAGCATGTTTTTATTAGAAAAGTAGATGACCTCAATCCTGTTGCTCCAGAAGGGATTGCACCTTTTGACCTGCAAGATGCTGTCAAGTTGTTACATTGGATTATATCTAATACTGGAAACAGAGCCATTTTTTTAACAAATTAGAGTCCTCCTTTAGGCCTTAGCAACCAGTATTTTCACAAAGACACTGATTGTTCAAAGAAAACTGTGATCATCCCATCTGACTGATGCAGAACAGCTCTTTTTATCAACTGATGAAATCTGCCAAGCTCATTCTAAATGTCTCAGGTTTGCAGAGCTGAAGTGTGAACCACCATTTGGTTCACTGTCAGTGCTTGATATTTACTATAGCAAAACTGGACTTGATTGTAGCCTCTCTTAAGTAGCTCCTCAGTAGAAGGAGCTTTATTCCTGTGTTTTCAGTCTCTGTTGAATCTTTTAACTCTAGGTAGCACTAAAGGCTTGCCTCGCTTGTAGGGTGTAGGTTAGGTATACCAGAAATGGCATATGGTGTTTGTAAGCACCATCTTTTCATCAGACATCTCTTAATGAAAAAAAGCTGGATCAGTCAGTCCTCACCTTGCTTGATACAAACCACAGTAATTGTTGTAATCAAAATTTACAGTTCCACATGTGACTCAGCTACTAAAGCACATCTGCAGAAGACTTTAATTTTGTTTTCTTACTTTGTGCAGGATGATAACCAAAGATGATTTTCTTTGGTACCTAAGAACCCATTTGACTAGACTAAGAGCTCAAGGATTGAATGCTGTGAGCAAGTTTAGAGTGCCTGAAGACATTTTAGTCAAGACTTTGCGCTGTGTTTTGCAGAATAGGAAATCTGTAAGATGATAGACAATATTACTATCATTCTCCAACATCAAGTAATGGTACTGTTAGATTCCTTTAACTGTACTTTTGTCTCTGGACTTGGTGCACAAGCCATCAGATTCAACTCTTAGCCTGTCATCACTCAAGGATGAAAACTGTGAAAATGAATTTTCAGGTATTTGATGATGCTAGATCATGACTAAAATGTTAAAATAATGGGTTAAACCATTGTAAGAAGAAGCTTTTAGAACTGAATCTAGTATAAAACTGTTCTCTTTTTGATTCAAGAATCATTAAAAAGACACCAAAATTCTGTTCCATGACCAAACTACCTCTTGGGTGTCCAGGATGCATTCTTATGGTTGGAAGGGGTGATGTACGTGATTCCTTCACTTCCCTTCCTTGCTAAATTAGTACATGCGGCAATACAGAACAGAATAGCCAAACTATAGATGACCCCAACTACAAGGCAATGAAATAACATTTTTCAAGACAATTTGTGTCCCTTGTTCCATTGCCACAAAATACCTAGAAAATATTTTCTAGAAATTCTTGATTGTTCACTGGACCTAAAGAATGTTGAACTTTTACTGATTTCCTGAAGTTTAAGGTGCCGGTTGACTTCTGTATCCTGAAATTATCTCTTACCTGTTTCATTCATTTTTCTACTGGTAGTTTTTGAGGTCTTTTATTAGACTTATTTTGCCTTTCCGGAATTCTGTCATCCCATGACGTCTTGATCTTGTACTGTTTTCCATAATTAAACAGCTATTTGATCTACTAATAACATGTTCCTTTCAGGGTGGGAGAGTCCTATTCAACAAATACACTGGTTGCCAGAAAATCTGCCTTAAGAGTGGACATACATTGCCTGTGTGTCTTCTTATATTGTTTTCTTAAAGAATAAAGCTTTGCCTTCAAGTTCCCTTAGAGAGTTGCGGGGTAGATTTTTTTTTAAGGAGGAAACAACTTTGTCCTAGTTTTTCTCAAAATCACATGTCTCTGCAGCTGAGAGAGCATTGTTTGCTCTGGTTGTTAGACGTCTTATCTTTTTCTATCTGCTAGAGGGTTCCTTATCTTCCATGTAAGTTTTTTTGACAAAGGTATCTGTGGTCAAATATTATTGATTGTGAACTGTCAGTCTTCTCGTGTCAATTGGCTTACCTATTTTGTCACAGAGACTTGTAGATGAATGACTGTGTAAAGAGGTCACAAAATGCAACTTGAAGTCTGACAAAAGTATCTACAGCAATTGCTATTAATTTCTTCCATTTATCCTTGGAGATGCAGACTTTCTTGAAATCTCTGAGGTTATATCTTTCTCTTCAACTACTATTCTGGTACAGTACATGTTTGCATTACCCCTCTCCTCATGTCTGTATCCTAGAGAGTACTAACAAGGAGCATTGTCAGGGGAGTCCATTAAATGTGTTGGGTAAGCAGTGAGATCTGTTGCAAGCATATGGCTTGGCTGATTGTAGTAGCTATTCAGCATACAGGCTTTTCCCTCAAGTCTAGTAATTGTGTTTATATTCATAGACTGTCCACAACTTCTTTTTCCTTGCCACTGGACTGAATCTTGTCGTCGCTGTCTCAATTAGTATAAAAACACTGCTAAGTCCGAGTTTTGCCACACAATTAAAAATTTCTTACAGCAGCAATGATGTAAGTGCTGCAGTACACTGAACATGGAATATGGTTTTGTTGTCTGTCATTACATTGTAATTAGGCTTAATTCTCAGGTTCTCCATGAGAGCATAACACTTTTGAACTGGTCAAAAGCACCACAGGGAATGTTTCCAGACAGAAAGATGCTGTCCTCCATGAAATGGTACCAGGTACTCATCAGCCTCTATGCCCTATGCCTGAGCTACATAGAAAGTTACTCCGCAGTCAGACGTTTTAGCCTAAACTTGACACTGAATTGAGTTCTTCATGGTTAGAAGAGTCTTGTGAAAAACAGAGCTTGGTATAGTTTGTAAGAACTTCATGACTATATGCCTGTCTTAGTAGCTGATTTTTTTTTTATAGATGTGTTCTACTAAAATAAATTTCCCTTGAGCTCCTAAAGTATTCTTGATATTTAAACAGAATATAATACTTTACCGTAAGAGGGTCCATATTATTCTCTGTATAAAAATACAAATATACATTAAAAGAAAAACATACAGCTATGTACTTACACAAGAACTTACTGCCTCGGACACAGATAATAGGTCTTGTGCAATCTTACTTTGCCACACGCACCAATGTCATATTCCAACAGGAGCGCTTTACTAAAATATGAATTATTAATCAGAAAGTACAATTGTCACTTAATGCTGAACGTTTGTCTACTCTTTTTGAACTCAGGGATGAAAAATCTGGGTAATTGTGACAGTTGTTTAATCACAAAAAGCTGCTGTATTGCTAAAAGCTCAGGGGATTTTAAAAGATTTAAAACAAAGATCCTTGAAAGTGTGGCGCACATTCAATATTAATCCATGTAGATGTTGGAATCCATACTTTTTATTCAACAACTGAAAAGTGATATTGTTAGACAGGCCAACACTTGCTGCCTCTTTTTGAACTGATATTGTCAAATTTGTGCTAATGATCACATCTGGTTTTTCAGCATTGCTTAGTATAAAATGACTTTCTGCATCATCTGCATCTTTCTCTATGGCCATTCCAATATATTCCTTCGTAATCATATGCAATTAGAATGTCCCATAAAGGCTTTCAGATTTTTATATCAAATTTTGTAAGTTGTATTTTTTCTTGAATGTTTTTGACAAGTAGAAAAGGGGCTAACTGCTAAAGTGCGAGTTGTTCAAAGTACAATGGATATCTTACTTTCTTTGTTAACCTTCCACTGCCAAAAATTTTAAAAGCTGAATTAGTAGTGTACTGATTTTGTAAACAGAAAACTTTCCTGGAGAACTGTCCTTGATTCGTATTTTCTAGAGGTTTTTTTTCCTTTTTTTTTGTCCAAAACCAATTGTGGTTTTGCAACCTACTTTTATTTCTTCCCCTATTCTCTGATGTATGGATTATGCAGATATCTATGGTATTATAAAATTAGCTTTTGGAAACTAAATAAGTTGCACCATTTTCGGCCATATTAGCAAGCTTCTATGTTAATTTCTTCACAATAATAAAAAATGATGCAGTCTGATGCATGCAGCATCTATTCTTGCCACTTATTTTTCACTTGTCATAAATTCCACCTATAGAGAATGTGTAATAACTTGCCCTGAGGATATTTAAACTAATGTTCATAACACAAATGTGTTCTCAGCATTTACTGGTGGCATGTAAAGTTCATCTCAGCCCTTGGAGTTAGCACGTATTTGTGCCATATTATTTTCTGTCTTAAAAATTGCAACTCCGTTTTCTAATGCATTTTAAGTTTTAACCACTGATACAATTCGGGGATTTTTTTGCCAGGATTATGCTGAATTTTGCCTTGATGCAAATTTTTTAGCAAAACATGGCGTTAGCAATGGTCAATGACAATAATAGTAACTGCAATGCTAGTCAGTTATTTAAGGAAAAGAATGGCTAACATTTTTATTTCTCTGATAATGATTTTGTAAAAGGCTTAGGTCATAGTTATTTCTTCATTAAATTCTTTAGTGCTATTGACATTCAATATTTTGTTTCATATTTGTAAAATGAGCGCAACAATCTTTCTAATAATATACCCCATTTTGTAGTAATTTTGCAAATGTGGATCATAACGTGTAAGAATTCATAAAATATCGTCTTTTCAGAATATACTACTAAGATGGGAAAATATATGCTTATGGGATTGCATGTAGATATTACTACGCTTATCACCGCGGGAATAAGGAGACACTGAAGAAAGGAGACGGAGCCAGCTGTTCGTGTTCAGAGCAAAGGGAGGAAGGGGGGGCAACCCACCTTTTTTAATACTTATATACACTTTTTGAAATCACAGTTCATTGGAGAAAATTAACACTTCCGTCTTTAACTACAGTGGTCAAAAGAAATGTCCATCAAAGGATCTGTGTCCATGGGAAAGGAATGCAATAACAAGATAATTCTACAATAACATAGCTATGTTTACAGAACACTAGTCCTTGAAAAACTATCTAGCAGAGAGCTAGCTATTTTTAACAGTAAAAATGGGCAACATGTAGATTTTTGGGTTTGGGGTTTTTTTTTGCCTTCTTTGCACAGTTGGCCTCATAGTCACTGAGGCACTAGACAATTGCAGTGTTCAAATACTGGATGTATGGCAGGATAAGCTGCAGACTGCAGTGGAGATATCTGCATTTCTCTTCACAGATTCACTGCATATCCAGTAGGACTTAGAAGTTTGGATTTGATGCCACACCTTGTCGCACTTGGACATGAAAGAAAGACGCAGACATGCATTGGAGAGAGCGGAGCAAAACTGGGGTCGCAGACCCTGGACTTTATTTTATGTATCCTCTTAGAAACCACAGTGGATTGGAGGGAGAACTTGCCACCCCTCAATCACACTGGTCAAAGGAAATATCCTTCAAATATCTCCGCCCAGGAGAAAGGAATGCAAACAATAGAACACAGTTAGAAAAACACGGCTATGTTTACAGAAAGTGTGTGAGAAGCTGTTACAGAAGAATGAAAACATCAAAGAGCTGCAAAACTCAGGGCAACAACACCTGACCAGGCTGAACTGTTTTGATGAGTTATCTTTGATTAACAGCCAAATTCTCACCCAGCTGCTTGCAGCTCTTCACCTATTGAACAGGAATGGAAAATAGGGTGAGAGAGCTGATGATGGGTTGTGATAGAGAGTTTGCTGATCAAGTACTATTCTGGGCAAAACACATTCAACTTGGGGGAAAAAAATGCTTTATTGTCAATTAAAATTGATTAGGGTACTGAAAAACAAAGATGAATGTTAAAATATTTTTCCTCACCACTTTCTCAAGCTCAGCTTCGCTCCTTCACTTTGGACTCCTCTAACGCACACACACGTCCCCAAGAAGCAACATGAAGAGGGGAAGTGATTAAAATTATAGGAATAGTCACTCAGATTGCTCAAGGTCAACTTGTGAGGTCAACTAAGAGATGCTGAGCAAATGAACAAGCTGCAGTTTTCTTTGCACAAGAGACAAGACACCTTTTGCTTTTATTTTTCACATTTTCCAGTTCACATATACATGTTCAAATGCCCCATCAGTTCAAGTGCAACTTTTTATCTTTTTTCTGCTTTTTTTTCTTTTAATAAATGTGGCAACTTTGTTATATTGGTGATGAGATTACAGCAATCTTAAAAAGAAATGGAAGCTTTCTTTTGCATCTCCCATTCAGTGTGGTAGGAATGACCTAATACAGAGAGGATTTTGTTTTGCCCTTCACTATTGTTTGCTGTGTTGTATGTGGAGCTCTGCTGAAGGCAGATAGTGCATTGCTGAGGATTCATCAGTTTCCATGGGGCCAGTTTTTCATGTCACAGTTAAAAACTCATTGTGCCTTATATTATACACAGTTGTTAACAGAGAAACAAGTGAACAGCAGGGATCCAGCACAAGATGAATAATAAAACAGGAAGCAAGGTGAAGATTGCAAACCCAAAGGTAATTACCTAGAAGATAAATCTGTAAAATCAATACAGCCATATCAATTGACACTAACTCAAAAGTAATTCGGTGTCTACATTAGACCAATAACTAAACCATATCCACATTCACTTATATTGAACATTTCTTAAACTCAGCCCCAAGCAAAGTCTATGGAAGAATGGTGCACAGCTAGCTCTAACTTCTCAGAAGATGGATGAGTCAGGGATTTGTGTAGCTGGGACAGCAAAGGTGCCTGGGCATGGGTAACAAAACTGTAGAAGCTGCTTTGGGGAGTGTTCTTTGTTTGTTCTTTCCTCTGTGTCTTTATCAGGCTGCCTTGGAGCCAAGATCACAAGTGAGAGCTACCCCTCCTGCTATTCAAAAACCACATCTTACATCCCTAGTGGGGCATTGTACCATCCTGTGCTGCCTCTGCTGAGAACTGATTAGTGATTCTCTCCTTGTTAACGAAATGTAATACAATGGGGCAGTAATCAAATACCCATGACTGGTCTTCCAAATAAGCATATTTTCAGCCTTTTCCTGATGCTAACTCCATAACATGCAGGTTCTAAGAGGGTTTTTTCAAAACAACTTTATTTAAGGTTTAGCTCGGAGATGGTAGATTGGAAATAACCCCAATTACCTGTATTTGTATTTGGCTTAATGCAACTGTATTTTTTCTCAGGCATTTTTGATTAAGAGAACATAAAAATTAGTGCTACTTCCAGTTTGAGGAGCTGCATCTCCTTTAGGTAACACTTAACTGTTATTTTCTATCAATTTACTTCTCACATTCTGTCAGTCCAACCTTTCTTATACAGAATGCAGGAGAAGAATATTTAAAGTATACCAGTTTTTTGACACTAATGAACAGTGCTCAATACTATTTGTATTTTCTAGGAGCTAAAGTAGCAGGAATGAATAATGGTTGGACATGTACAAGATATAAATGTCTAAGTCAAGTGCTATATTGCTACTAGAAATCATGTCTTCAAATTTCTACAACAAATTTCAAAATCAACATTACAACTTAATTACATTATTATACAATTCTCTATTTATTTAATATATGTAAAGGTTAGTGCCTTGAAAGTGACTGTTTTGAAATCCAAGGGGTTTTTTAAAGGTGCTATTTTATACTAAACCTGTGAATCTGTACATGTGCTACCAGAGGAAGGACTGTCTTTTTGGTTGAGACCTCAGTCAAGAAAAGCAGTCATTGACAGCTGAGCCTGTCATTTCAAACTCCCTTACCCTCAAAGGTGAAAAATAGATGTTTCTAGAGGTCCTCAAGGTATAAAGCATTAGGAAACAGTTTTCAGAAATATTTTATCCACGTCTAAAGAGTGAATTCTTTGAGAAAGCATGTTATAAAGATACTGGACTTCTCTGTGTTTTATTTTGAATGGGTAGAAAATGGAAACATCTGTGTGTTTTCTTCATAAACTGAGGGCAGAAAAACTTGAAACAAGGTTTGAAAGTAAAGCAGTATGATTCAAGCATTCCAATTTCTTTTTCCACAAACAGAATTCTTTAGTTACTAATGAAGTGGATTACTAGGTAATTTCTTTGTCTTTGGAAAGTATTGCCTCACTCTTTTGTTATGCAAAGATCACTCATAAGATACTAATTTTTTTCTTCACACTTTTTTCCCCTTTTTTACTGTAAGAGGAGTAAAACAAAGACACACTCTTCTTGCATGTTCTTGCCCTTGACAGTTTAATCAGAGAAAATGTATTTCAGCCATTTGACATTTATTTATGGTAATGAAATTGATTCAGATTATGTAACCTCCCAAAGCTCTTGGATGTAATGTGCTTTCAGCTTTTATACATAGTAAATTTAAGTGGACAACTGGGGGGGATAATATCAGCAGGATAAAAAGAATGTCATGGATCTAGCTTGCAAAAATATAATTACAAAATAGAAATGCTCAAGCAGCAAAACATGCCACAAGGATGCAAGTTTGTAAACCCCATTCATATTGTTATTGAATAAGTCTCATTTATTCTAGAATCCCATTTCAAATCTTGTTCTTGGCTATGCTCTATTAACTGTTATGACAGGTCTCATACTCCACCAGTTACTATTTCTTTCAGATAAGATGCTTGTGTAAGATGACACAGCATGTTCAGTAAAGGCTGTTAATCGTCTGTGCAATCTAATCTAAAATCATGGAGAAAAATCATAAATAAACATTCATGTTTGAAGAGTTCAGTGCACTGATTAAATATCCCTATGCTTTGCAACTTTGTTTATTTAATTTTATTTGTGCACATTGAACATTACTGGAGCTTTTCTGATACAAATCAGCAGAGTCATAAGTACTGAGGTGCATTCTAGGTTTTCAGAATTTGCACTAGATGTCAGATATCCCTGTGAGTTGGAGCTTTACTAATAACAGCCTGACAGGCCAGCATAGGATTGATGTCTGACATTCAAATGCATAAATACTTGCACAATTGCATAGTTCTGCTCTGCTTTGAACTTTGTCCTTCTGACCTGATATCTTTGGTTCTTCTGCTTCATATTCTTTCTTGCTGGGTAACTACAGACACTTTGGACAAAACCTGTTCATGAAACACCTGCCACAAGCAGTGATAGCTCTAACTTTTATGAAATTCCTTCAACAGCACTTCAGCAAAGTAACCTCTTTTCTTTTTCAACTTTCTTATCTGGGCCCAACTGCTACTACAGTGCTTAGCCATGACTTTCCAGCACACTCAGTGAGGGGATTAGCATTCAGTTGTGTGGTGCATTGTGGCATCTAACATTTTTTAATGAAAAGAAAACTCCACTTCCTTCCAATATTGTTGTTAGTCATATTTATTGCCGTCCTATGCAATAGCCAGTGAAAACTGGAACCTGCCATGTTAGTCCTCTGCAGAGGAGAGTAGCAAACAGGCGCTCCACAGTTTGGCCTAAACAGACCCAAACTGAGGCAGGAATGGAGGTTGGAGAACACATAAGCAGAACAAACAGTGGATGGAAGAAAGTTGCATATCTGTTCTAGAATTTTAGAACAGTATTTGAATGCAGATGGATTAAAAGGAAAAGACAATGTTAAGTGAAGCCTGAAAGAAAAGTGAGTGATGGGAAAAGAGGACTCTAAGACCAGCAGTTACAATAGCAGTCGAGGGGGCAAGGGATGAAGCAGAATAAACCTGCCAGTACATGGGAAATAATGCATACCTTAGTTATATGGTAGGTGAATAGAATTTAAGACCAGAAATATACCATCATAAGCATCTGATTGCTACATAACACCAGCCATATTGAACCTCCTTCTGTAATGCCTGTCTCAAAAGAAAAAGAAAAATAGCAGTGCAAATATAAACAAAAACTAGAGAGGAGAGCAGTGAATACATAAATTTGAATTTTCATTCAATTTCACTTTTTTTTTTGCTCTTGTTTGTAAATTTTTATTTTACTTACATCAAAAACAATTTTCAAAGAAATTCATTAACTCTGCTCTGCCTTAGTTTTTATTTTCCTTTATTTTTTCTCTCTATAAGAAGGTCCAAGAATGAAGGGAACAGCACATGTGAGGTAGAGAGAGCCCTTTACTCACAGTACCTCTACGCATTACTAACCTGGAAGAACTGGACATTTCAAAAGAGATTTTACTTCTGCATTTCACGTTTGGGAAATATTTGCAGGCAGACTGGAATTTTGATTCCTGATACGTATTGAATCTGATGACATTTTAAAATTTCTTGTCACTCTTAGTCTCATCAATATTACATACTACATCTGAAGATTTGTGGTTTGAGAATTTGCATTACTAAGCATTCTTTGAGAGTAACTGCAATATATTTTTTTTATTATTTTAAATCAAGGATGAATGTGTAAAGTAGATATTCTCTGCAGCTGAATTGAGCTAAGATTGCCCTGCTGGTTTTTTCCATTGGGTGAATGATGTAGCAGCACATCACAGTACTATATGAGCCATTATGAATGTCTAGGAACAGTGTGTCTCAGTCATTTATCCTTATGCAATTATTTGACTTCCTCATTGACAGGGGAAGGTGCAAGAAGAATGGAAATGCTTTTATTTTGCTAATTATTTATTTGAAGCATATCTCAGTTGATACGTAGGACCTTCCTTTATCACTTCATGAACACACATCAGCTATAAGACCTTAAATGTGCTTTGCACCATGGAAACCTATTTGCTAAGAATTCTTTGCCCCAGTGCAGATGTGCTTGTTACTTTAATGTGTGGCATTCTAATCAGCTCTTTTCAGTCTCCGTTAAAAGTCCATAATGCTAATTTGCTTGATTAATTTTGAAAGAGCCCAGCCAGATTATCCCATTAAGTTAATGCTACTGATTTTTAACAGATGTTTAGAAAAGAAAATGCTACTAAGGGGAATATTGCAAGAATTGCAATAGTCTTTTAGAAGCTGAATTTTAGTTACAATAGGCTAAACGATTTTAAGGCTTCATTCTATAGGTACTCTAATAAAGAGCTATGAACTGTGGATTTAGCTAAAATTATAATAGTTTGTTTTTAAGTAATGTCTAGAGGCTCTAATTTGTTTTGTAGTGTGAGCTATTTAAGTCTCAGCACCTTCAAAGGAAAGTCTGAGACACCTAGATCACTTGCTGTAAATGTCACTCTGATAATGGTTGAGGACCTCTTTCTAAAGTGCTCCAAGTGAAAATCTTTCAAGGACTGCCACGTGGGAATTGTTGATACCTCCTGGAGAGAAAATGTGGGAATGGTATCAGAAACAGCAGATCAATTCAGAAGCATTTCATGTTCAGTAGCATCACAATTCTTTCTGATTGCAGTATATGGTAAAGATTTAATCCACCCAGGCTTTGTATTCATACAGGATTAGAGTACTGTTCTTTAAAAAAGAAATAAGAATTTCAGAGGTTGAAAAATAGTAAAATTAATCAAGGAGAAGGTAATTCACACCACACTGCTTAGAGTGATAAAATATGGACCTAATACAGAGAACATTTTGGTAAAATACATGTGCACGAGCTATTTTCCATGAGATGAGGAGTAAAGAGTGAAAGGAATATTGTCCACTTATTTCCTATTCTTTTAATCCTCCTTCACTTTTCTGTTTTAAACATTTAAATAGTGCAGAGTTTGAAGTTTTCTTTCCCATTAAACTGAAAAGATACAGTGCAGCAATTGAGTAGTGAAGAATGGACTTGAAATCGAAGGAGCTTTCCTCCCAGTCTATGTAGTCATTTACAACACAGAAAGTCTATTCACTTCTTAATGTACTGGCATTTCATGGCAGACACAGAAAAACAGTCTGTATGTTTGTGATTGTACAAACAAGTGCTTTCTGTAGTTTCGTATCGCCTGTTTTTAATGATAGTGTTATTTACAGGAAAATGAGTTTGAATTTTAAATGTTCATCATATTATTTTGCTAAATGCAATTGATAAAAAGAATTGGTTGCTTTGGAAATACTTATGCCATAAAAACATTATTGGGATTCCAAGTATTTAATAATAGGCAGGAGCAGATGAGCTCCTTAAAAGCATATCCTGTTTATGTGTGACTATTCACTAAACTATTACAGATAATGAAAGAGAAAAAAGTATGCATTGTGCATATCTTGCATCAAAATACTTCTTTTTAAAATGAATTTTATTTAAAATGTTTTATTTTCACTACTTTATGGAGCCATTAGACCTCTTCATGAAGGGTTAGAAACTCAGGCCTGTTAATGGATAATGTTTCTGGTCTAAATCAACTTTTAAATCAATGGCTTTAGCATCATGCAAGAGGATTGCCTTACTCCTTTAAAATAATAATCTGTTTGGTCAGCTTAACTTTTAGCATTTGGATAAAGATGAGATTGAGGAAGAAAATCTGGATATCCTTGGAGAAAATTGTGGAGGGCTTTTCCTGTTACATATACTTCTGTGTGCTGTGCAGAAAACTGAAGTCCAGTACAGCTTTTGGACTAAACAGCTAACAAATCAATCCAATAGTTAGAAGCATAAAGATTCTACCTGACAAAACCTTAGAGAGTTTGTCTTGCCACATAGTGTGCATTTGAAAGTTAATGAGCTGATTGTATTTCTTTTTATATTGCATTTTCCAGCTCATATTGCCCAGACACAATCAAGTTTTATTTCTTCCACAGCTTTCATAAATTTAGGCCTCATCTATATTAATGACAAGATTGTGTAAAGATAGAGAAGCATTTTTAAACTGAATCTGGGTTTTTTGTGGTTTGGTTGGTTTTTTGGGTTTTTTTTTTCCAATTGCCTTCTCACTGTCAGCTTGTAACTTATCGTATTGTGAAGGTGCATATATTACTTTAAGTTGGTAGAACAGCTCTCATGCTTCTATATACACACAGACTGCTTTATTTTAACAGTCATCAAAAGTTCATGCCAACAGCCTGAGGAGAATATTCTCTGTTTCTAAAGGAAAATATGATGTTAGTTATCGGATTAGCTGTTGCTTACAATTGCCAGAATTTTACCTGAGAGTAGGTCTGGGTTTTACTGTGATAAGCTGCTCAAAGGTGAGGACACCACTGCTACCTTGAATTCTGCCAAAAGTGGGACCTATACTCAAAACTGTAGAACAGAACTGAAGAGCTTATAACATGTAGAGAAAAAAAATAAACTAGAGTTTAATGATGCAAACTTAAATTTCTAAAGACTGGGAAGCATGGTGTATGCCTTCTTCACTGCATCATCCTAATTCTATCTCTATTTCTCTTTGTTTCTCAGTGATGAGGAAGGAGGTTAGCTGGAGCGGACTGGTGTAAAGTTTTTGTTCTGATACGATAAACGGTGTCTGTACCTTTTGAAGGACAAAATATATCTAATTTCAGTCCTGAATTCTAGATAGTGTTTCAGGACCGTTGCACAGATGGGATTTATCAACAGTTTGATGGCAACATGACCTTCGTTTATGGGCCCTTTTGAGGGGTGAGTGAAGGTTATGTCTCCAAATTAATTCTAAGGGCAAAGTCAAGTGATATCTGTTAAAATGACTTTCTCCATTCCTCTTGTAAGGAGACACATTTTCCTTTCCACCACATAGGAAAAGGAAATGTTAGTCACGTTCACCACACATTCAAATACTTATTTATTGATAAAAATCATAACCCTTGCTAATGTGGAAAAAATAGGTCGTTTTTTCTATTTGTAATAACCCAAATGCTACTGTAGAGCCCAGGAGTTCCTTGGCTCCTTCTTTTTTCCTAGTACTAATATCTTGTTTAGCAAAAGAATTTGAGGTTATTGCTTTGCTTTCTTGGAGATGCTCACTAATCATCTATTTGTATTAGATTATTGCAGCCTGTTTACTCATCAATTCTCTTCCTTTTCAGGAAATTCAGTCTATTTAAGCAACAAAGTGCTTTTGATCTTATAAGAAGTTTCACAGAGTGACATAATGATAGATAACGTCATATATAGTATGTAATTGTACATAAAACACCTAAGACTACCTAATATATTAAATATTATTGTGTTAATATGATTAAGATAAAATTGGAGCATATGCAGTCCAAATTATCTATAAATTGGTTATCTGCATCAAATACTATATGTAAATCATGTTCTTCCCTTAGGCTTGTTGCTGTTTTGTGAATTACTTCTCAGTAACAATATATAAACAAATGAATTTAACTTCAGCTGTTGTGTAACAGCACAACAGTTTTGTTAATATATGAAGAAGAAGTGCAATTTCACAGTAACAGAGGTGTTCAACGTGGGAAAACAAAAAAAAAGGGGGAATTTTAACCTTGGAGTGGTAAAAGAATGAGACAGACAAACAGAACTAGCCTTCATGCTCTTCTCTAGTATTTTTCTTGATTTTTAGCTCTGCTACTTTTCCTTGCTTTTATTTCTGCCCTTATGACACTGCCTGCTTCCAAGTTTGTTAACCACTTGTCTGATTCCATGATTATCTAAGATCTATTTGGGTTTTGTGGCTTTAGAAAGGCTAGTGAGACCAGGCCTTTCATTTTCTTCAATACCGGAGGAATAATATTGGGATAGGATCCTTTCTCTCTGTTCTTTTTCTGACAGTCTGCTGACAGGCAGACTTGGTTTCTTCTAAATTAATCTTTTCCTTTGTCATTGCTCTGAACAAACAGGTCTGAAAGGATGTACTGCAGATATTGGTCTATATCTTTAACTCTTCACATCTGCATTCATGTACACAGTTGATTTCCTAATAAAAGGCTGGAGATTTTAGCAGGTGCACTTCCTTCTGACATTCACGTTCTCGTTTCTAATTGTCTGGCTTCTTCCTCTTTGCCATAGTCCAGTTTTTCCCTATTTCCTCCACAAGCTCTTTTGAATTGAACAACAGAGGAGCTAGACAGGTTAATTTATTATTACTTGCTAAATCTTTTTGTTTACTGGCTAAAGGGGCAATTATAAGTTAAAGCCCCACTGTCTGAATATCATCAAACAAAATAAAGAGGGAAAGGTTTTAATGGACTAAAGGGGAGAATGGTTGTTCCTGTATGGTGATAGGAACTCAGAGAAGGACTCCACTCCACACCTCTTCTCTCTGCGTTTTGAAGCTGTTTTAAGACAGAAAATGGCCAGCCAGTTTCTTGCTATTCCACACCTGTAGTAAACTTGCAAAGCATGCAGAATAGTGGTAAGTGCACACATCAACTGTGGACAAGAATTAGGACATGAGATATCTAGTGTTCTGACTCAAAATTAGACGTGGTGTCTGCAGTATAGAAGGTGTCGGAAGACATGAAGTGGTCTCTTAATCATACCTTAATGTTTCTAGCTGAAAATGCCTAGTGGAAATAAATATGGTTTGAAAGAAGACTCCAGTGGCTGTGAATTGTTCAATTCATCTCAGTGTTCTCCTCTCTTTGGGTTCTTCTGACCCTACAGTACTGCCAAGTGTGCCTATTGTTTAGTGTCAAGTCTTTTACCTTACTTCTATTTATTTATTGCTAGCATCCTGTATAGTACCAAAGCAAAATCTGTGTTATGCTTTGAGCTGAAGATCTCTCCCACTCAAATGAGCCAGATCTTAAAATTCACTTGACCCTTTACACCTTGAGAAGCAGAAAATATAATGGTATGAGTCAGGATTTTCAGAGTGATTTGAACTTGAAGAGCATCTTTTATGCAATTAGCAAATCTCCTTAACAGGAGCAGAGTCACTAATTCTTTGTAGTACCTTTCAGATTCGCTTCTATAAAACTATACTATGGCTTCTAGGCTCACTTTATGTAACTCTCTTTCTGGTGAAATCACAAAGAAAATTTTCTTTTTATCTCAATCTGTATGATGGAAACTATCATGTTACTGGAGTCTCTCTCTCTCTTTTTATTCCCCCCCCCCCTTTTTTTTTATGACATACTGAGTCAAACCAAAATTCTTGTTTCTGATAATGCTCTCCTATACAAATGGGCACATTTTTCCCTCAAGGAACAATAAGAGAAAGAGTATGACAAAATCATATCAGGTTGTGAGAGCAAACCTATAGCAGTGCCTCCTCCTGGACAGCTTCCCAGTTGTGGCTGGGAGATGTCTCTTCAGCCATCTGCATCTTAGGACACCTAAAGGATTAGGGAACCTACTTTCACATCTCTTTGCCTCCATCATTGTTATGTCTACTTCTATGGATTAGAAGTGCACTGAATATGGAAGCTGGGATTTTGTGCTTGCTTTAGTTCTTGTTTTTTTGTAGCCTTCTAACCTCTTCTGAAGTAAGGTGCTCCAGAAATGTTAGCTGGTCTAGAAGTTAGTAATTGAAAATCTGAGTGTGAGCATATATATAGGGGTTTTCTTTAAGTGTTGGATCTCTGAACTAAAAATACAGTGTCATAATGTAGTAATAGATTAAAATTGTAGACTTCTTGATACTTCTGATGGCAGATTTTTCTGTGGCAACTGCTTGGGTTGTTAAACTGTGAGGTTTTTTAGTGTAGTGTCAAACTTAAATATGTTATTTTAAAAGTTAGTGGTTTCCCCCTTGCTCTTTGTCTGTGCCTTGCTATGGTAAAGGACAAATATCTCTCGATAAAGGGCAGAGTTGTAAATGATAAGGTAATGTCTACAGCTGACAGCCTTCACTCATTCTAATATGTGTAAGGCAATACTGTTATTGTCTTAAGTGCTTCTGTCATGTTCAGTTCCTGCTCAGAGAAATTTCTGTTCCTTTCAGAGCAACAGACTGACTCAGAGTCAATTTTGTACTGTGAAAATGGGTATGAGCTGTGACATTCTGTGTTTCTCTTCAGTTTCTTCTTAGGGGTCATTAAAAGCTGAAAAGCTTGTTAGCTGAGTCCTCCTCAAGTGTGCTTTCAGTAACCTGCTCACTGGATAGATGATGGGCTGCCAGTTTGCAGAACCCTCTTGAAGATTAGAAAATCTGCTCTTTTAACTGTATGGCAAGTGGAACATTCTGGGCTTGTAATGACGAAATGTTATGAATATTCATGGAATATGGTTGTATGGTTAAGCTACCTTTACCCTAATGTAAGGGCAGATTGAGTAGTCAATTACCTCCCTGACAGCTATCCATCTGTATGTTCCTTGTCAGCTTTTCCTGTGGAAACTTGGTGTCCCATACCCTAAAACTATGTTTGCATGAGGCACATTACTGCAGTTTCAAAAGGGAGTACGTACCTGGTGGCCAAAATGAAATAAGGTTGTTTATAGATCTGCTGCAGCTTCATGCTGTGGCTTACTGGGATTTATCCTCTTTGTGTAGATAAGCCTGCACAGACATTTTTAACATTCTGACAATTAAGAAGAGAGAACTAAATTTATCTGTTTTTTAATGGAGAAGAGTCCCTGTGCTAGAACCTGCTTCTACTTATAACTGTTTCTGATTTTTATGCTGCAGGTTTCAGTCCCCTGGAGCAATAAAATGTTACTTTTTATTTCCCTTAGGAAATAAAGTATCCCACCCACAGCCAACAAGCAGTAATATAAGTGGCACTTAAATTTGTGTGGTGGCTGGTTTTGCTAATGGGCTTGGTTCCACTGACTACACACATCATGTCATTAGAGTGCTTTCTGTTACCCATAGTGTCTTGAATCGTTTCCAGATAATGGGTGGAACACAAAGCTGTATGTCTTATCACTAATGATATGTACCCTGTGATGTCCCTGAGTTCACTTCCAGGTCAGCTGTCATACTATTTTTGCATGAGATCTTGTGAAACGAGTATAGTATTTTTCTTTCCTGACTCAAGAAAAAAATCTGGTGTGTAGCATGGTTATTTATAAAAAAGGTTTTCTCATTCTGCTTTAAAATGCTACTGGTTATTGGGTAGTCCTCTCTGCTCTTCTGGATTGTCTCTTTTTCTTTATTCACCATGGTGTCCTGAGCATCATTCCTTGGGATCTCTTAGCTAGCAATGTCACTCGAAGTACTTAATTTCAGAAATATTTAAATATATTGTTGTGGTCAGGTTCATGATTCAGCTCTATTTGGAGATGATCGAAAAAGAAAATAGTACAGAAAATCATACATAACAACATAGAATTTCTTTTTAAAAATAATGCATCAATGTTTATTCCACCATTAACAAGAAAAGAGAATTCAGACCTGGATATAGACTCAGAGTTATAGTGGGTGTCAATTTTTCTGGACTGCTTTATTTGTCATGTTTGATGCTTGTTAACAAAAGTCTTATACAAATTTTAAGTAAATAAATGTATGGAACCAAGGAAAACAAATGGAATTTCTGTGTTACTCTGCTTATATATATTGCTAAGTGTTTTAAAATTAAAAACAATAGCCAAAGTATTGGAAAAACCATATTGTTTCAATTACTCTTAAGATCACTTTAAATTTTCTTTCTTTTGTAGACATTTAAGACTCCTTTTTATAAATTGCATTTAGCCCTTTTTATTAGCTTTGGCTATAGCTATTGGCTCTTTTAATGGATTTTATTTGTTTCTGCTTGTATCCCAAAACCAAATTACTGTAACTAATGCAGCACTGTAACTTTTCATAACTGTCTGTTCCTGAAAGCAAAAAACAAGTTCATCAAGTCAAAATATTAACACTTTTATGTCCTATTAAATAACAACTCAAAGAAAATTGTGCTAGTGTCTACAGGACTCAGCATTAAACCTACAAAATTTAATGTACTGTAGCAGATTGAGATTTGACACAATTTCCCTCTATGGAAATTGTCTTCACTTTTATAATACCCCTACTAAGCAGCAGAATTGGGATAAAGCACAATAGAAATGAGCGCCATTTGGAACATACGTTACTAATCCAGCAAGTCAAGAAGTTTAGCAGCAAGTGTTTAAAATAGTCTAGACTGTGCCTGGAAAACTTTAGGGCTGTCTATGTGGACATGGAAATTATGGAACTTCTTCATGTTCAGCAAGATGTCTTGTGTATTTTTCATTTATGAAGCTCTTTGGTTTTCCATGTAAATAGACTTACTGAAGTATTATGGAAATAATGAATGGCTGTTCCATCAACTTTGAGTGAATATGCAGGTGTTACAGTAATTGATGAAGAAAGAAAATGGCTTTCCAGCTCATGCAGCAGTGAAAAAATGTGGCATTGTACACAAGAGCATTGTAGAAATTAGAGTAAACATGGCAAATGTTTGATTTAAATTAGTTTTTCTCCAACCAAATCAGCCAAATCAATATATTCTGTGCCAATTTTTCTTTTTTTCTCAGTGAGTGTATTTCTATAGCTCTGATTATGCTGGGCAATAGCACTGGGAAAAATTAACCCAAAGTCATCTATGATGAGCTCATAATCTAAATCACTGAAAGAGGTTATATTGTTATAGGCTCTACAGTATGTAACATTGCTTCCCATTCATTTTTAAGAAATGTTTTTAGAAATGCATTCTTGCATGTCACTGCGGTACAGACTGCAACGCAGGAGAAGCCAGAAGGCTGGCACTCACTGTAACATGCAAACAAGGGAGAAATTGCTGCAGGTTTTAAAACAGTAAAAAGTAAACACAATCCATGAATAGCAAAGGATGATATTGCTTATGCATGAAGGCTACTGTGAATACTGTGAGCAAACTTGCCCAACTACTTTCAAATAGAAACAATTATTTGGTATTTTATCTTTCTTTACCTTTCATCTATATTCAGGCCTTTCAAAGCATGGCAAGTAAGTCTGGAGACAGTGGCTCCTTATGGGGTCCTTTTTCTTTACTGAAAGCACATTAAAGAGAGCAAATCCTAAACCTGACTGAAAACAGGAAAGGGGAAACTAAATATAATTCAAAGTTTGAACTGAACTTTTTAAAAGAAAAAAAAAATCACAACTTAATAGTCTAAAGTCAGGCCTTTGCTCTTTGGTTTCCAGAATAACTTATGGAAATAGTTTTGTACTGTATTTTCCAAATTAAACTCTAATTTTAAGCTTATGCAAAATATTTTTATTTTTCAATTATTTCGTCTGTTAGCAAGTCTTCAGAGATGCTTGTGTATATGCATGTATTTTATTTATATGTTGTATTTTACAGATGCTCTATTAGCAGTAAAGACAAATGATCCCATATAGATTGTCTGGCAGAGTCAGGGGTCAGGACCGCCATTGGCATAAAGCTCTTTTTTTTTCTGCAGTTTGGATGTTAGTAAAATAGGCCTCTTGCCATCAGATTATCCTCACACTGGTAAAATGTGGTTTATACTTGCTAATTTTGTAAGACTCAACTCCTATTAGGCACACTAAAATTAATGCAGAGAGTCACCAGCAAACTCAAGGGGAAATGAGAAATTAATGTTCTCTTTTTATAAAGCCAAAGAAGCATTCCTATAAAAGTCAGATCTTGCTACTAGTTTTTTAGCCCTTTCCTACAGTTTTCTTGACCTGGCAGAACAAGATGACCAATAGCTGTTAAAATTACATATTTTTCAAGAGCTATTTTTTAAACAGGTCCTTTCACATACAATAGTGTCTAAATGAGAGATGTTTCAAATACATTTTGTGTGCTTTGTTTCTTTGGTTAAAAGGAACATTTTTTTTTCTTTCCTTCTATATGTATAGCTTTATTTAGTTCACAGTGACCTATTTAATTCAATATTTTATTGAAATCCTCTGTGGTTACATTGACTGTACTTATATCTTATCAAAATCTTTGGTATAACAACATCCTAGCTTACAAATACCATGTTAGAATATCATCACTACAATTTCACAGCAGTTTAAAGACTTTTCAGTCTGACAGATTAGCATACAACAAGGCACTGTGTTTTGTCATCTTTTAGCCAATTAAAAAATGCTTTCTACTCTTTGAAGCAAAAACCATGCATATTTCTATCATACCAGCCAAGCAGATTTCCAATCAGCAGGGTATGGCAAGTCCTATTTTTCTCTTTCTCATACTATGGTAGTACAAAAACTCTTTATATAATCAGTTGCATCATTTTATCAGTGTTTATCAGAGAATTCTGTGTTTAGAACCCAAAATTTTTCCCCCCAATCTGAAGTCTAAAGTAGTGACAATGAGAAGGATGGGTAATTGGTCTACTTTATTCTTCAGTGTCATGAAAAGTGGAAATTACTTCATTATGTCCCATAGGCTCAAACACCCCAATTCCTAGCCTTCATTTCTGAGGGTGTTGGTTTTGAGGGAACTTTGTCTTAGACGGTGTTTGTTATTCTGCAAGCAGGCAGGCGGTGACCCAGCTGGACAACAGTCCTCAGGTGGTCCACAGAACACTAACACATTAATGTTACAGTTTTAAATTAAGAGAATCCTAGTAGTAAAAAAATAAATTTGGAAGATAGATTAGTCTATGGTCCAGGAAGTTTGGAAGGAACTGATTTTTAAATCGTTACAGTATACAAGATGGAGATTGAACATTTATGTTCCTTTTGGTATTAATTTCATGGCACTCTGTTCTTCCATGTGTTGAAGTAGGTTTTCATCTCTAAGAATAAAGACAGACTGTCACATTTATCCTGATAAATGAGTTTTAGTTATTTCAACAAATGGTTTTATATTTCATTTGCTTTGTTTTGATGTCAGAAGTCCATCAGATTATAAAAATTATTTTTATTTAGATTCCCTATCAATTTCCATTATCTGTTCAATAACAGTTCAAATTGTTTAAAATATGAATATCCAAGTAGATTTTAGGAACAGAAAATGGACAAAGGAGGGAAGTGTTCACTTTTTGTTAACTTGGCGATTTTGAGTCACCTTACGGATGAATGGAACCTTTAAGCAATTAGTATCATCCCTATAGTGATAGACCATGCAGTACTTCTGGAAATGCCAGGTGAATGCTCTTCAGAGTTGTCTTTCACGGAGTTGTCTTTCATACTTCTTGTATCTTTTTGCCCCTTTACGTAGCTGAGTCACAATAGTTTCACTGCAAGTGAATCCTCTGTGCCCATCAGCTTCTGAATCACAATGCTGTTTGAACTGTAGCCATGCAAATCACTATTCTGATTTAACGGATCTTTAGATTTTAAGTTTAGGATTCATAATTAAATAATGTAGTCTGATATCCTGTGTGTCACAGACCATCATATTTTGTGCATTTGCATGTGTATTGCTCCTGAAATCCTATAATCTGACAAAGCATAGCTATTTTGCAAATCAGACCTTTCAGAAAGTCACTGGTTTTGTATTGGGAAGTCACAAAGGAACTGCCAGTTTTCTTGCTAGTTAGTTCTAGGAGGTTAATCATCCACCTTCTTAAAAAAGAAATTGTGGTTCATTGCTTCATCCTCACTTGGATTTGACTGGCCTCAGCTTCCAGCAGTAGTTCTTTTTAAGCATTTCTCCACTACTTTATAGTATCATACAGTATCATACACTATCCAGGGGTTTTTGTTGTGGTTTGGTTGTTTGGGGTTTTTTTGTTTCCTGATGAAGATTCTTATCGTCTGAAATCAAGTCAGTTCTCAATCTTCTTTTTCAATAAATGTAACAGATTAAGCCCTTCAATTCATCACTGTGAGGTTTTCTTCAGGCCTCAATCTTTCTTGCAGATCTTTTCTCCCCTGTAATCAGCTTCTTAATGTGCCTTTAAGACTAGGGACACTACACAGATGTGGATTTTCAGTGCTAGTTTTGTAGCTATTGTATACAACAGCTGAAATCTCTGTTTTTTTCCAGGATCAATTCCTTCATCTCTGCAAACTGAAATAGCTGTAATAGTGCATTTTTTGCAGCTAAGAGTTTGTGTTTACCTTTTCTATAACATATGGCTTTGGACCCAGATGCTCTCTCATTGCTTGGAAAGGGAAAGAACAATCTTCTGAGAGCTTTGTTATTAGATGATCCACAGATTTTATTATGATTCACTGAGGACCCTCACTAAAACAAGCACTTCATAGCGGACCCATACGGCTATAGTTTTTGGTACCTGTTTTGTTCCACCCATGTTCAGACCAATGGCATAACAGAATAATAAACTCTTCCATAGAAAAGAAAGGATCTTTAGGAGTTTAACGACAGTGCTAAGAGAATTCCAGGATGGGTCTGCATAATTTTTGTATTGGAAAGGAAGGGATGCTCATAGTTCTAGATCCAAGCCAGCTGTCAAGCACTGTATCGTATTAACCAATAAAACCACCACAATTAGGTCACTATTAATACTTAGTAACAACTGAGACCGTCTTCTCCAAATGTATTTTTTGTTCTATTGGATCTCAGTAGAAACAAATTTTCATATTTTCCTACTCGAATTACTTCAGGAAGCTTACTGCCCCTAATGCTCCAAGGTGACCTTACAATTCCTAAGTCCTTGTTTTTCCATTTCATGGTATCCTTTCCCATCCAAAGCTGTATCTAAGATGCATTTCCATAAAATGGTTCTTAGAAGTGTCTTTTCTTTAGTAGAAATCTCATAGTTAAGCCACTGGGATGATGTATCTAGAGTTGACTCGATTAAATGTTTACAGTATTAGGCCCAAGATCAGATATGCCATGACATAGCACAAGTTAAATTACATTGTCTTCAGTTTACAAGCATTTATGGCATCTTATGAGTTTTCTCTGTTTTGCAGTTACCCTGGTCTGTCTTTGACTGAGAAAGTTTAACAACTGAAAATTATAAAATAATAAAGATGATACAAAGTAACGTCAAAAAAGGGTGGAGAAGTTGAAAAGCACAGCAGTCCTTGCAGTGGTGAAGATTTTCAAAACCAAGTGAAGTGGAAGGGAGTGAGATCACTACAGAAGTCTATAGGGAAGTAAACGAAAGGATAAAAATCTTAGTTCTAATGAACTTCATAGCTTTGTGAGCATGTTGGGAAAGATTCTTTCTTATCTAAGGTTGTATGTTGGGACGAGAAGAAATAAGGAATGCAACTACCTAAAGCATACTAATGAAACAGAGTACCAGCTTTCAGTTTGCTAGCTCTCCCATTAGAGTTAGGGATCAAAAGCTATAGGTTATATTGGATATATTACCAAATGGTTTGCTCCCTTTCTGTTTGTCTGTATAGTTTGTCTGATATTTTATTACAATTTAACACCTTTTTCTGTGAAGTAATGTAGAAAGGTATGCCTTAAGAGGCATATTTCCCCTTGAAATTGATGAAAACAAAAAAGAGTATTATAGACTGGGAAAGATATTAAAGTTTTATTAATTTGCAGTGTAAACTATAGGAAAAATAGAGAATTTTAAAATTCTGTGTCTTTTTTCACAATGGTAAAAGAAAAATAGTCACAAAACATAAAAATATATTAATCTATGTATTTCAGTCTTTGATCTTTGTCTAGTTTTTTTGTTCAAGAACCATTTAATCTGAAATATATCCACATTTGAACTAGTAAACAACAGTATCTTTTGTCTAAGTATTCATGTCTAGGTCTTTAGACTTTAAGCTATGTTTACATGTACTGAGTTTTGAGAAGAGAGCCTTTTATTTGTATCAAGTTATCACTTGATAGATTAACACAGTGAGAATTTGAGGTATTAGCATTAGTTTCATAAACATGGTTGGAGTATAAAGAAAACCAGGAGAAGACTTTAAGTCTGTCAACCTAATCCAGGTGAAAGCTAACTGTGTCAATAGCGTTTCAAGATCACATTAAACAAAGTACCTAAACAAATGCTTGTGCCAATTTTTGTGTGTGTTTCAATTCTTGGGATCCTTTTGGCTTCAGAAGGACTTCAGAATTCAGAAAATATTCATAATAAATTCTTTTCAGAAAAAAAAAAAAAGGTAATTTCTTGGATGAGGGCCACAACACTTTGTATGTTGGCATTCTTCCTGGAATTATCACAGCCTTTCCTGAAGATTTTTTTTTTCCTATTTATTATTGAAAAATGGATTCCTCAGTATTTCAGGTCAAACAGCAGGAATGAAATTTCTGTCGTTTCATTTTTCTGTGTTTCTGAAACTTGAATTGTAGCAGTTATTTCCTTGCACATACATAACAGTTCTGCACCAGAGAACCCAAGATCAGAGTGCATTTCATATGGGTTCATTAAAAGCTGTTAATATTCAGTAGGGATTATTAGAATAGCAGTTCTTATCCGTGATGTCTTTTCACCAGTCAAGAGTATAGGCTTGATAGAAGAGGCTCTAAAATCCCTTGTTACTGCTGAAAGAGCAGGTCCATCTGGCACTGGAATAAACCCTCTCCCCAGGCAGGTCATAAAAAATCATGGGATCATACACAGGGGTGCCAGATCAAAGCAGTAGTCTCTTCAGTTCCACATCCCACTTGATTGTGAGTGGCACTTTCCTTTCTGTCCTTTTATCCTAGCACTTTCCTGTACAGGCTTTTACTCCGCTCTGGTTTCTTGCTGACACAGCCAGTCTGGCTCATTCATTGTTTCAGCACTTTCCATCATTAGTCACAGCTGTGCAGGGTGAGTATAAATGCTGCTAGTCAGAATGCAACGCTAGGGTCATCAAAAAGAATGCACAGGTTGCAGGACAATGAATATTCAGCACTTCTGCCTCCCTTATTGAAACAGGGAGTTTTCCTTGTCCATAGTTCCATTTCTACATTACCTTCATCTGGACAATAAACACCTCTTGCACCAGGAGGAAAGGGGAAGAAAAAAAAGGGAGAGCAAGTGAGCATATTGAATCAAAGCTTTTTTTTTTCCTTCTTCTTTTAGTATCTATTTTATAATTTAGGTTGAGGGCAATATCTAGCTCTTTCTTGCACTAGAATCATTCCTCCAAACTAAATTTTTAAATATTTTTAATTACACTTAGTGAAGGTAAGACATTGAGTACTGCTTTAATATTCTAGATGGTCTTGCGGATTAAAAATTAGATTTATACATTTGCATAATAAAAGTAATGTTGTGAAAGAAAGTAGTTTGAGTATGTGAGAGGTAATTGCATTGTATGACTTGCCTTGGGCAACCCATATTGGATTGAACTCAGCACCAGCCATTATGCTGCTGGAGCATTTTGTATTTTTATGTAGCAATGCAATAGAATTTACATTTTATGCACAATTAGTTCTATATTGATGTATAGTTTGTAGGTAGGGTTAAGCTATACAACTGAGTCTAAGTCTCTAATGCAGCTTTTTCTTTGGTGGAAGGGAAGGAAGCATAAAAAAATCAAGTTTGTGGAGAGAGTGAAATTTCTAAGACTCCAGCAACATTAATACAGTTCTACTGTCTTCTGTCTGGTAGTCTGAATTTCCAATCTTCTACATTGCCTCCCCAGTACAGTATTTCATGCACAAGAAGTTCAACATGAGTATTGACAAATCCTGTAACTACTTTAATGACACGTCTTCAATTTGAGTTTCTCCCCTACCATTTGCCTTTACATACTACTGTATTTGAGAAAAGAGATGAAGCTGAGGTATTTACAAGTGGAGTGTATAAAATGGAAGGCTCTCTTTGCAGCAATGGCATGTCAGAATATTTGGAAATACTCCTTCACAAGCTGACATGACGATAGAATGACCCAGTGAAGTATGAGACAACATTTTATACAGTATTCAGATTTAAGGGCAAATATTCAGTTTCTTTCTTCATTCTAATGAGTTTTAAGTAAAACAAATACCTGCTAAGAAGGCAAATATCCTTACAACAGCCAAAGAATTTATAAAACTCTCAGTCTCTCAAATTAATCTTTCATTCTGTGTAGGAGTGGGGCAGAGTCAGAATGCTAATGTATCTCTTAAGTCTCATGATTCAGTCTTTTAAAGTTATACTCATGACTCCAGTGAGCCAACTGCCAACTTTCCCAGCTGCCCTCCTGACATGACATCCAACGCACAACTGGAGGTTTCTAATGATGACCTAAAAAATGACAGGCAGACAGAAGTTGCCTGCACATGCTTAATCTTGCACCTTTTATGCCTTTTAAGTACTATCACTGAAATTAGTGTTGTTATTTTTCTGGTCTTATGGTCTTCACACTGCACACCTCTGCTTTTGATTTCCCCTTATTTCCTGAGATAGTAAGTCTTTTCACTGCTTTTTCCTGGTCACACTTTCCTTAAACATTCTTTCAGTACTGTTTTTTTTTTTATTTTCAAGTGCGCTAAATCTGGAGTGAAGAATACTCTATGATTAGATTTTAAAAGCATATGAAAATTCCTTTTGAAATGCAGAATTGAAAAGAATTGAAAAGAATGGTTTTGTGAGGAGAAGTTGATTTCCCCAGCAGGGAAGAGTCATATTTTCATTCTAGATTTGGTTTATTGCTTTGCTTAAGTTAAACCAGACCTCTGTTACTCTCCTGCTGCCTTCCTTTATCCATGATGGCTTTTACAGTGGCTCTTCACCTAAGTCCTTAACTTTTACTTCTCCTGTGACCCCAAAGTTTAAGGTTATGGCATGAAGTGTTCAGTAGTAAAAACATCTCAAGTCATTCATATGCACCCTCTCCCTTTATGTCAGCTCCCCCTTACCTTTACACTTTTTTAAACTACCTGTAAACTACAATTCTTTCTGAGTTCAGGAAGTAAAGTAAATCACTGCTTTATTTAAGAAGCCAATCAAGAAAGCATATGTGATCTGGATGTTTCCATAATCAGGTCTGTAATCAGGTTGGATTGACATGGCTGAGAGGATAATGTACTGGAGAAACCTGTTTCTTTAGCCTTGCTACTGCTTTTGTTTTGTGTAGTCAGTCCTTAGAGAAGTCTAGTCTACAACATTGTCAACACCAATTGTATTGGTCCTCATCAGGACCAGCTGTGTAATGATACATCTGTACAACAAGGAGATTTAATTAATCGCTGGAAATATTTGATAGCACTTCACTGGAAAGTCAGTTGAAGAGCACTTGCCTTGCCGGCTCCTGTGAGTTTTCTGGATAGAAGAATTCTTAAAGCTTGAGGTGCTGTCTTGGGACAGCTCATCAATTTATGAAGAAATGCCTGTTAATGTGGACACAGATGATTATGTGTTTTGGTTTTGTTTTTTTTCATGAAGCCTAGTGCCTTTTGGTGAGCACTCATCCCAAAATTTTCATTTCTAAGAATATTCCTTTTCTCAGAGCTGTACTTCCGTAGATTTATCTTGCTGCCTCTCTCTCACATCGCACTTTCATGTACCATTTTTTGACAGCAGTTCCAGTTTCAGGTATGCCTGAACTATTTGCCTCTGGATTCCTGATCCCAACTCCTAGCCATCCCCATAAGTGGAGCAAGGCAGTTTGGGGGGACTGCATTGTGATGTAAAGCAGAGGAATTAACTGGCTTGACCCCAACAGTGTTGTGGCAAGAGGTTTGCAGTTTTTTTTTTTTAATGTGGACAATTCCCTTATGTAATTCACAGTGTAGACTCACAACAAGGAAAATATGTTGTGTGGGATGGTATTTTTCACTTTTTCTAATTCTCTGTTCCATACACAAGCCTTCACAGAACAGTAAAGAGGAAAGCTCCTCCACTGGCACCTGCTGCTGCAGTTGCCTTTGCTTCACACAGTCATCTGTGCTTTTCTTTGGGTGGGAGACCAGTACTGAGTCAGTTGCTCCTTCAAAAATGAGAATTTTTTTTCTTGCATGTCTCTTTAAAAAAGTGGATATTTCTATAATCTATTAACTTCATTGTGAGGAGAACATAAAGGGAAGGAAGGGAGGGAAAATTTTTCTGAGATCTCTTTTTAGACCATTAAGGATATGATGAAACTCAATTGTCCTTCAAATTTTGGATGATCTTTAAACCTGTCTTTTAGAAAAATGACCAGAAGGAAGGGAACTTAATTTCATTTTATTATGTATTTTGACAAGATAACGATGAACTTAATGGCACCCAATTTTAATTAGGTCCTCCAAACTCTAATTGCATTATAAATTCATTATTAATTATTATCTCCATTAAACTGAAAATTTCCAGTGGCCAATTTGAGGAATGCAGTTTTTGAAGTGCTATTAACATTTAAAATTATAAAAGAAAACATCGGTTATTTGTAATGGCCATTGGAATACTTAACATTTTGTGTTGATAGCATCATTGGCAGTGAAAACAATACAGGTGTGGTGTGCTATGGCAAGCAAGCTGTCTTCAGCTAAACACTGCATTCGCTTTCGTAACAGGTCATTCTATTTGGGAAATATTAGCAAAACTGCTTTAATTTTCTAATCTGAGGTGATTATGAAGTTTCTGTGCTGGATTACAGTATTATCCAGTATTGTACAAAAAGGACATTTTATGTATATTATAACATGACTACATAACTTATCTACAGTACAGGGTGGAATAGGGGATAAGGGGGAGGGACTACTGGGGAAAGAGGCAACATCTTCAAAGACTCGTTTCTGGGGTTTAATCTCACAGGTTAGCCTATGGGGTTTAAAGCAGGAAATTATTGTTTTTCTATGGGTAGCCGAAAGAGAATTCAAGGTCAGGATACATATTTTTCCCTCTAAAAAATAGCTTAAAAATTAGTCAAGTATCATTTTGAAATAATTGTCAAAATTTGGAAAATATACTGACATTTGGAACTATTTTGGTAGCATTCCAACATTTGATTAGGGAGCTTTGGAATGACAAATGAATGTCCTATAAAGACATCAGCTGAAGTATGTGGGCAGTTTTACTGAAGTGATTTGTCACATGTGGGCATCTTGATTATTATTTGAAATAAAAAGTAAAATAATGCAGATTTCTAGCTTATTGATAAGCATAGTTTTCTCTGTGAGATTCTAAGGATAATATTTCTATTTTTTATATGCTCAGTTTTCAGATTTTTTAAATTTTAGTCTTATAACAATGGTAATGTATTTAACCTTCAATGCAAATTGCAGTTATGCATCCAATGACATTTCTAAGCTATCACAACACTATAGTTATTATAGAACCAGTGAAAGTATGAATTTATGAAACTCACTCCTAAGACAGAGTCAAATCTGTTGCTTTTCAGCTGCAGGCTAAGCTCAATCTTTTGAAGATATATATAATTTTATTTATTTATTAATTTTTTCCCATTTCATGTTTATGAATTGTCTGAAAATTAATAAGATCCTTTGTTTTTTGAATTTTTGGAAAACTACTTTTAGCAACTTGATTCTTTGTATGGCTTATAAGCAGTATTGTGGAAGTATTTATTACTTCAAGTTTGAAGTGTTTTGATATGTATTTTATGCAATTATATAGCAAGAATTTAACAATGGAACTTTGAATGCAATTGCTTACACTAACAATTTAATTTTTTTTTCATTGTGTATCTAAAATATTTATTTTAAAAGGACTGATTTTGCAATGTACTTTACTAGTAAGTGCACTCTCCTGAATTATGGAGATGATATGTTTTCTTCCAAAATCAAGCATTGCAAACTATAAAAATTCAGCAGTAAATTTATGTTTAAACCAAAGCATGAGAAACACAGCTAAGGCATCTAGAAGCAACCTTCATGCAGTTACTTGATTTCATAGTGCAGTGGCTATTCCATTTAAAATTTTCAAATAATCCTTGAAAATATACTGCTCTGGCAGTGTCATAAATAATTACATTGCTAATTCCATTGCCTCCTTCCCACCCCCAAAAACATCCAAAACTCAAGGCACTTATCCCGGACACTCTCGAGGTAGCGACAGTGCCTTTATGCAGCGGAATCCTTGCCAAGATGAGTTGCAATGGTTTTACAACTCTCCCAAAGGACAGAGTTCTAGCTACCACAGATAACCTGTTTCTGCTGGCTCCTGTAAGACAAGAGTTTCCCCAGGCGTGGTGTGCTAGCGCCAACGAGAATAAAAAGCTACACAGAGGGCTCTTCTCTGGGATAACAGCCGATTTATTGTGAGTCCAGTGTTGCATTCTGAGGGTCCAGGAAGTGAGTCCAGAGATATCCAAGCGGCTGGGCTAACCCAGAAGAAAGAGACCGAGGAAGCCCTGCTGGGCTCTTTTAAAGAGAGGTGGGACCAGGAAACATCCAATGGGAAACCGCATAGTTCAAAGTGACCAGTGGAGGGGAGAGCTTTCCAGGGCATAGCCATATATGGAACTTAAGGTATGGATACAGGTAACACAAGAGAAATATGCGATTTTACCACAGCTCAGGTAGAGGGTTCAGATATTGGAGGAAGAAGGTTAAAGGCATTGTCTTGGCTTTCTTCCCACCAAAACCTGAAGCTCAAAAGCAGCAGCTTCTGCCAAGTGCACTGCTACACAAAACCGAAGCAACAGGTTTGAGTAAGAAAGCAGGTTTTACGGTCAGTATAGGTCATATAAAGTTTGTGCCATTGTGAAAGCATGCATGTTGAACAGAAGTTAACATTATTTTTAAAATACACAGTTTTAAACAGGTTCATGTGCTGCCCCTTGACTTCTTGCTTTTCAGAGAGGGTGTATGAGTTCACCTGCTGGGAAAATGAGTATTTCTTACACAATGTTGCTTATGCTGTCTGGAAAGTGGCCAGATCTGCTGCTTTGCTTGCAAATGTATCAGCACAAGCATCCACATAATTACTTACCATTAAATATTTCTGCAGTACCTTTGGCTAGCAGTACATCACTGCTTTCCAGTTATGTATGGTGTGCGCAATTCCTTGTGTTATCATTTATCCTTTTGAATCTTTTCTTCTTTTTAGAAAAGGGAATGATAGCTGAACCCCTTGAGTGTGTCTAATGATAAGCTTCCATGCCCTCAGGGGTGAGTTATGGAGCTTTGTGTTGGAGCTTCCACAGCCCTCCACTGCACAAGTACTGAAATTCTGAGTGAAGTATACAAACTTAACCTGCTTTTATACTGGTGATTATGTGTGGATTATACATTTAAACATTGAGGAATAGAAGAGAAAACTCTAAAAAAAAAAAAAGTTTAACTTTTGTCTCTTTTAAAAAATTAACAGTCATTTAAACTGTTTCTGAGACTTGATACTGCTGCATACTTGCTGTCCAGTGGAAATGAAGCCCTTATTAAATCTAAACTTCCAAATTTTTTCTCTATAATAAAAACCTTTCACTATAGGCAATTTAATGTTAACAATTTGTAAGGGTAGATAATAAGTCCTAACTGAATTTAAGTAATGATTTCCAAAGTAGAGCTATAAATCTACTGCAGTTGAAGTTCATAAGGTCTCAAAGGAAAAGGAACTTATGGCCACTGAAATGAATAATCTGCAAACTGCCAGTAATTCATACTGTTATTAAGACTGTAATTTCTCTTTTAGAATTTCTCTTTGAGTTAGAATATTATAATAATTGAATACTAAGCTAATACAACAGCTTGTACACAAGAAGTTGTAGCATATCAAATTATTTGTGTCACTTCTCTTTCCTCCAGCTCTCAATTATTGTAAATCGTAAGTAGTATTTTAATCCCTAGGACAAACTATAAATCAAAATGTAGATTTCAGAAATTGTCACCCCAGAAAGTAAGGTTCTACAGAATTTCACTAGTAAGAGTTGACAGATAGCAAACATTTCCACTCCTAACTTGGACTGAAATTTTCTTTGAAAAGAATTTACCTTTTGCCATAAGCACCACATCTGTATTGTCTTTTCGAAAGACCTAACTCAGGACAATGAGAGCTTTACCTTTGCAGCCACTGAATTAAATAGCAAATTAATACTAACTCCAGCTGAGGGAGTAATTGATCATTTTCTAGTGCAGGTCCATTCTTGTCTTATAACAATACAGATCAATAAAGGAACATTCTGGACCTTTTCATACATTGTCTTGGGCAGAAGTAGGATTTTTTTCCACAGGCTTGGACTTGGTATCTAGAGCAGTGAATTGAAAGAGGAGAGGTGGGTAGCCAGGCACATGAAGATTACCTATGACTACGCTAGGGAGTTCTTCAAGCCTCCAAGCCTGGATGTCTGCATACAGAAAGCCTTTGCAAAATGGTTCCTGACATGTTATTGCTCTGAAACTATTCTCAGGTACTTTTTTAGGGCAGTGTTAGGTTCAGAAATACATCAGAACCCATTCTGATAGTTTATATAAATTACCATTTCATTTTTTAAGACTAGAGAAGTAGCCAGTGTGTCACCTAGCTTGCTATGAGAGGACTTGAACCTATTTCACAGATGAAGAGCAGTTTCTATTTCTTGATCTCCTAGAATTTGTCCTAAATGTCAAGGGGTTTTGTCTCATTTTTTTGTTGGCCCAGCAAAATTCTCTACTTTAGTAGTCCTGACAATATTGATCTAGCATCAACAGATTGCTAGACCTGCTGAAGCTCCCTTGGGTAGACTTGTCTTCAGGTGGATTAGTTTTTGCTGAGGCATAATCTCTGACAAAAGCAAAAAAAGTTTGTGTCCAGAGTTGCACTCTCCTGTAGTAAATTTGGGGTTCTGGCTAGTTTGACAGTATTTAGCAAACATTGCAAAGACCATTCAGGCAATTTTAAGCCCAAATTGCCCACAATACTGTCTCTTTTCTACAGAGACTGATCCATCTGGTTTAGATAACCTGATGTTTTGGAGGCTGAATAGCCCCACTGCTTTTCAGGTGTGCACCTTTCAAATGTATTAGCTCAGTGCAGACCTGCTCTACACTCATAACCATCAGAAGGTAATCCTCATAGGATTACATCTCCTGTTTGCTCCAATTCTGATCTTTTGGGATCTCTTAGATCATTAGATCTTCTTTTGTGCATTTGGCATCATATTATTTATTCCATTCTAATAGCTATGCCTATGCCATTATCGCTTAGGGCAAGGACAATACAAATTTCTTGGTGAGTCCAGTAGACATTCACTTCTAAAACCATAAAGTCTCTTCTAAGTCCCAGCCAGAATTTGTCCTTAAAATTATTTCTAATCTCTATTTAATCCCTCTATTAGATCTGAACTCTTAGATAGACTTCTTCCAATCTGGAACAGGCTGAAAAATGGATCACATCTGATTAGCAGAAATTTGCTTTCAATCTTAAGGCATCCTCTATTTTCTTTTAAATTCTAAAGGAGAAAAACTGAATTATTACTGAGCCAGTGTGTAGCTCTTGAAAGACAATTCTAGTAAGAGATTTGTAGTCTCTTGTTTCAGATCTTTCACACTTGGCTATATCCTGAACTTTTCCACATAAGAGTTTGATGGGGCTTGGGGACCATATTCAGCCATGTGTTAAAATATTGAAAATAGTTTAGATAGGGGGAGAAGTTTTCAGTCCCATTTCTCTTTGCTTATGTAGATATCGATGCACATAAAATTATTCCAGTGTTCTTCATAGAAATGGTCTTGACTGAGATGATAAAACAGTATTGATATAAATTGTGCTTTGCTTAATACATTTCTTGTGTAAGAATTAATCTTTTAGGTATTGTTGACAAGGGAACAAAAGAAAGGCAAACTTTCAAGATTATTTTAACTGCCTAGCTCGAAACTGTGCAAAAACACAGTATCCCTGTAGAAATTTCAAGCTTCCTCTGAGGATTGTGGCAGGATTATGCCATATTCAGTCAATAGTTTGCCTCATCATTTCCAAGGCCTTCATGCCCAGCTCAGCAAGGCCTTGATGTTACAAAGTCCTTTGAATTTTACCTAAAGGGAACTAAAGTCCTTTAACACTCCAGTCTTGCTTTTTGTTTCATTTGACATTACTCAATAGGTTTTGCTATGTCTAAATTAGAACAGTGTCTAATAGCTGTCTGATTGCATTCATCATTGCTACAGCTTGACAGGTCTGCAGCATGAAGGTCACATCAAATCCCAGTTCACATAAGGCAAAGTCCTGATTTATTTCTGTCCAGAATTCTTGTGAGGCAACCGCAGCCCCTTGGACTTCTTTACACATAAATGCTTTGTATTATTGATTAAAATGAGACTTCTGGATGTAAGGGCTAGGATTTGCTCTGGTTGAAGTCTTGGGGTACACACCTTGCTGTATATTGTTAGCGGTTTTTTATTTCCTCTTTGGGGAATGAATTTTCAATTTTCTTTTTGCTGTGTTTTCATGTCACACCTTTATTTTAAATCCATTATAAGTTTATGGTTACTGATTGACCTTAGGTCAGCAATATGCCCTTCCAAAAATATTTCCTTTCAAATATTTATTATTGTATTACCTTATGGTTATATCAATGTGATTTTGTTAAAAAATCATATATGATACACATGAAAAGGAATTTAGACATGCAAAGAAATGTTTGCTCATCCTTTTCTGCAGAGACTGAAGAAGTGATTTTCTCAGTGATAGATAAACAGGTATGCTATGTATAGATAAGAGATTCAGAAATACTGTGTGGCTCACCTTTGTGTTTGGTAATCTCCATTTACCTTTTTCTATGACAGCAGTGTTTTTATCTTTTTAAATGTTGACATGCTGCCATGGAGCACATCCAGGCCCTCATAAAACTGCAAAATTGAGGTGACATCATGTTGTCAGCTGAGAGTTCCCTTCCTGGCTGATGGCACAGAGCTGTGGAACTGCCACTGGAAAAGGGATGTCTATTTAAGGTACACTGAGCAGTCTCTTAATGCCAAAACATCTTTAAAACACTGAAGTTGGCAAAAATGAAAATACTCCATAGCCTGCTCTGAATCATGCCATAAGCTGAATTAGCCTCTGTTCAGCTCTAGAGTTTGGGGTGGAAAGGGCAAGGACTGTACCTCTTAATACCTATTCCATGCTGTGTGTCTCTTCATTCCCACTGCTCCTGAGTATTTATACATTGTGTGATGCACAAACGTTAATATATGTCACTGTTAGAAAAATTGCTTATGAAATACAGAGAAATGAAAAACACTGAGCACAGACCCTGCAGCTATCACCATCAATCGGATTTCACAGAGGATCTTGAGTGATAGGTCAGCCAAAATTCTTCTTAGGGGCAAGGATCTTGTCAACATTGAGTGTTCTGTCAGTCCAACTATTTAAGTTTGTTGTTATTTCTTGAAGATGTTTTTCTCTGGTTTTACTTAGGCAAACCTGTTCTCCCTGAGTACTCAAAGTGCACTGCAGCAAGTTGTGAGTTTGCTTCATCCACTTTAACTGTCCTGAGATGATGTTTGGAAAGCTGTGTCCATGGAACACCATCCCATGGTTGAGAGAACTAATCATGTTCCTGTCAAAATTACCTATACTTACATCTGGATCATATCGGCCTTTATCTGATCTTTGGGACTACTCCAAAAGGATTAATGTGAATAGCATAGAACTGCCATCTCTTCATGTCTGCTCACAGAGCCTCCAACCCCTTTTGATATTCCCAAGATCATTATATATAGTGTACTGTTCATGTCCGTGCAGGCTAACATGGACAAGGACAGAGCTCATTTGTATGTGCTCTAGCAATTTTTCAGTGGTCTCATGCTTCTGAGAAGCAACACATCAGCTGTGTGTCTAACATATGTGGCAGGGCACTGTTTTTGTCGTCTTCATGTTTGTCACCAATTCTTGCTTAAATTTTTTTCCTTCCACATATCTGTTCCTTCTAGGGAGTATAGCACTCTACCAGAAAAGTAACCATATTTTTTCCTGCAGAGGGGCCATTTACTCCTGGGAGATGTGCATTCATCTCTTCTGTCTTTAGATGCCTCCCCACCTACTGTATAAATGTTACTCTCACTGGGGTTTCTCTGATTACACCAGTGTCTCAGCACAGCCCCCTTGTTCTGCATCATACCTTGTGTCAGTGAGATGCTGGTAACTGCAGCTCCCTCAGTGCAACCCATCCACTCTCTGGCCTTGTTTGTCAGGAAAATATAGGCCACAGACCTGCAAATGTAGTCTGGTGCCTGGCTCGAGGCATCTTGATCAGTGTGCTAATAGGTCTGATGCTGAGAGTTTACAGGTTAAAGAAAACCTGACATGAAAAATAGCTCTGCTGGTAGTGTGTGTCTCCAATGTTCTCTACTTTTTTTATGAACTTCAATCCCTGACTCCTTGTCCTGTGCAACCACCTTCAAATTTCCTAGTGAAACTATCCCCATTTGGTCTTTTCTGTTCACTAGCTACACATGATTATTTTGGCTGCTGAGTTTTTGATCTACCCTCCTGCTCAGCAGAGCCCTACTTCCTTCAAAATTGAGAAAGTTAATTTCTGAGCACTGAACTCAGCTTCATCATGACTGTCATATGAGAATATTACAGACTGAATAATGTGCAGATTCCATCATGCCAATAAAGCAATTTGTTAACAAAATTATTTTTAAAATAAAGCTACTTCAGGCCCTAAAGTTTATTTTTAAAATGGTTGTATTGCTAAAGCAGAAGAATTATATGAGAGCTGTTACTTAAATGGCATCCTCTGGCTTTTTGTGTGACCTTCAGGGCTAGTAATGTGTGGGCTCTAATAACTCCTTTTCCAGCAAGCCAGGTAAATAAGCCAAGTTAATTAAAGAAAAGAAAAAAGAAACAGGCTGTACCTAGTTCATGGAAATTGCTAATTAAAACTGTTTTGATCTTTTGGGCACAAAAAAAAGCTTTTAATTGTGGTTGAAATGTCTTTGAGGATAAGACTTCAGTCTCTTTAGTAACATGTATATTAGTATATTCCATAAAAGATCTTTTGGGAGCTAGATCTTGTATTTTTTAATCTTATATAATACATGCATTAATGTTGACTGAGCAATATTTAAATATTGCTAAGACTTCAGGAGAAAAGTGAGAAAATATGGAACTGATGTTTTGTCATTCAGGTATGAATGTTCTTTCTCCACAAAGTCATAAAGTGAGGATTCAGAGCCAGATGTTATAACTTTCAATTGTCATTGCCTTTAATGGAGCTTCCCAAGGTAATCACGTGGCAGCACTGACTTATCATTGTCAAACACAGCTTTGAGTCAGCCACAGATTGTCGGTATATATATTCTGTAAGTTCAAGACATGGGATTTATGGCTTTCTGTTTGTAAAGGGTAGTTGAAGAATTTCCTTTGGCAGGGTAATATTTTTTTGTATAAGATCACCAAGTTAGGCCAAACTCACAGCTTACAATGCGGAGAGACAAAATTAAAATCCCAGTTTTGCACTGGTCATTATACCCTAGCACAGAAGAATGTGCAGCTTTCTTGTTCTGCTTCAGCTCCCTCCCTTGGGGAATCTGCCATACCTTCTGCATTACACATCACATTCTCTTACACGTGGAATCCTCTGGTAGACTTACAAATGACTGTATCATCTGTTTAATTTGACATGTACACCTACTATTTAGCACAGTGGGGTTATTAATAGAAAGGAGGCTTTCAGATCAACTGTAATATAAATAAAAATAAATGTATCACTTTTGCACAGCTAGGTGAAGCATACTTTACATTATCAGGATTTGTAATCGAAAAAGAGCTTGTCCTCAGAAGAGAAGAGATTAAAAAAAAACCTCAAACCAAAGCTGTAGAGGCATCTGCAGATGAAAGCAACAAATGGATATTTTGTTTTCTATTTATTATAGGTCAAATCCTGTTTAGGTTTGAGGTCCTTGTTCCTCCCGGCACATAAAAGAAAAGTGAGGGCACAGCACAAATTGTCTCATGCTCAGGAATTTTCTGCATGAATTCAATACAGGCTCTACCTAAAGAGCAAGTGCTCCAGCATGGTGTGTGCACAGGTTGGCTTGCGAGGAGCTTTGTCTCTTTATGAATCTTCAGGGGTTCACATCTAGGGTATAGCAAGATCATTCTTCATAATTTTGAAATTCAAGCCTATAAAGCGGATATGCAAAAGTGCCTTCTGTCTCCATTTCTCTTTGCATTGATGAAAAGACGAGAAGCTGGCAGTATCATATACAGCATACATCATATACAGCATACAGAACATGGTGCCTTTGCAAATGTTGTGTAGTTAAGTACACTTTTCCTACATTGCTTAATAACATGCTTTGGGGGCAGTAGGGAAATTCCACTGAACAGCAGTTATTGTCTAGTGTTGAATTTCCAATCCTGTGCCATTTCATCTGTCAGAAAATTAAATTATCCTTTGAATTTTCCTGTTATTGCATGATCTTTTTAAGGAAAATTACAAGGCTACTTAATACAGGGTAAATATAGTGGTCTTTGAGAAATGTTTGTCCTTTAGAAGATGAAAAGAAGGAGGCTGATGGTACTTTTCTTTGTTCTTTCTATTTGTTTGCTATCCTGATCTATTTTTCCTCAGTTGTGACTTTCAGATAAAAGCTTTTAGTTGTTCATTTTCATGTGTTAGTTTTGGATTATAAGATTTGTGTCTATCTTGTTTTCCGCCCTCGTACCTCACACCACAGCTTAGCTCCCACATCTTTAACTCCTTAGAGACTAGGTAAGATATTTTGCTGTCTTGTCTGGTGACTACTTGCTGGCAGATCATGTTGAAGCACAGCGATTCTGGGCCAGCTGTACCATGCCATGCCAGTGGGGCATGCCATGCAGGGTTAGCCATAGTCCTGTGATCACCAGGAAAGTCCTAGTGCTGGGGCAAGCTGAGGTGGAGCCAGGAAGGCAAGTTAGGCTAATGGAGTAGCCATATCCTGAGGTGGTTGCAATGGTGCTGCAGCATTGCTCATGTGAAAGAATGGAGTAACAAACCGATTCAGTTTACAGAGCTGACTGTCAGCATGACACTGCTGGTATTTTTGAACAAGCTTTCCAGTAAGGCTTCTTAGGAAGCAGAGGTGGCCTCATTTGAAGTGTCCAAGGGCAAAAGCAGACAGGGTGACACTGGTCTCTCATTTGCTGCCTCATTGGTTTGGCCTCTTGTTTGGGTGGTTCACTGAAAACATCATCTGAGCACTAAGTGAAAAATCAAAAGGGCAATTAAGATCTTAGGAACTTTTAGGAATGACAAAATGGTATTTCTCCATGGAAAATCAAGAGGGCACCCTGCTCTGCACATTCCAAGAGCAGTGTTGGGTATTGTCTCTGAAAAAGAAAGTGCTAACTATTGTTTAAAGGTAGAGCAGCAAGGATGACCCGAGGTAAGAAATAGTTTGTGTGATGAAGTGCTTATTTTTCTGTTCTGACAAGAGTCATCTGGATCGAGATGTGATGAAGGTTTCTAAAATCCTAAGGGGAATGGAAAAAATTGATAGGAATTTACCCATTCTGAGAACTGGAAATAGCCATACAACTATGACGTGGTACGTATAAAGCAAACCGAGGAGGTTCGCATATTGCATATTAAAATTGTGAAACTCAATGTTTAAGGATATTGTAGAGACCAGAAATATTCAGGGTTCTCCAAGTGGCTAGATACATTAATGGAGAATTCCCAGGAGGGAGGAAGTGGATCTGATTGCATCCTCTATCACAGAATGTCCCTAAATGACAGTGTGCAGATAAGGATAAAATATAGACATATTTAGGCCTTTTCTTGTTCCTTTTGCTTTTCTGATGGCATCTGTTACTGACCTGTGCCAGAGACAGGGTACTGAGAGATGGATTTTGTGTTAGGTTCAGTACATTTGTTTATCTATAGTACTTACAGCCAACCCCAGCTTCTCCCAAACCAAAGATATCTTTTCTTTCCCAGAAGAGAAGGAAGAGGAAGGAGGAAAAAGCAGGGCTGAATGATTTCTATCTTTTGTGCCTTGTGGAGCTTAGTGTCGCCTCTCCATCATAGGTGTGTGTTATGTCCAGCCAGTATTGTGGAGGTCCAATTCAACACAGTCCTTTTTTGCTCTTACTGACCTTTCAAAGATTATTTTCCCAGCTTTTTCTAGCAGACAGTAATGCTAAGAACAACAGTTCTACAATATTGTCAAGCTTATTATTTTGTAGCCAATACAGATGGATTACTGAGACCTAACTTGGAAGGTAGCTTTTCAACTATGTGGATGGAGGATTGGATAGGGAAAAAAATGCAGGCAATTACTTCTAACACTGGGTTTCTTCTTTATCTAATCTGCAATTTTCTGAAATACTACTATGTCTTTTATCAAGAAATAGAGGCTAGCTGGCTTGGAAAATTTCAGATAAGGAGTCTCTAAGGCAGGAGTAATTGGTTGTAGTAGATTGGGACAAATTAGAATGCTGCTCAACAGAATTGTTTACTGTACTGTGTACATGCCACTTATTTCAGCCACTTCCATTGTGTTTTCCTTTGTCTCTATTTATTTATTTATCTATTTAATATTGAGATAGTCAATGACATTAGCTTACTTTCCTACATGAGACTGTCCTGAAGAACAAAGATACAAAGCATTAGCCTGAAACATAAAAATGTCGCATGTCCTCTTAGATTATGCACAGTCTGTCTTTGAATGTTAGCATTAACCTTCAGTTCAGTAAGATCTGTAGATACAAGACTGAAAAAATGCAAACTGACACTGTGGTGTATTTTCTCATTGCAAATATTTATGTTTGTCTGAAGACGATATTTTCCAGGTATAGAAAGACGTTAGGAAACTATTACTAAAGTTGCTGGAGTTTTGGTTGATTAAGCACCTGTCATCTGAATCACTTTTATATCACAGGTCCTCTAATTCAGCAACCATTGCACAAAAAATATCATCGCACCATTCAGATGTTTGCCACTTGCATTTGTTATTGTCCCATTGAAGGAGGATACAGTCCTAATGATCTGAAGTGCTGTGCTCCCAAAGCCCACTTTCCATCAAAATCCAAAAGTAACAAAAAAATGAAAATAAAACTAGATAATGCTCCACAACCTTCAAAGAAGAACTTAAATACATAGTGAGAAAAGGAAAAAGAGAGAGAAAGGATAGGTGCACAGAATTTGTTGCAGCAAAGTTTACTTTGCATTCAAGGGCAGATACTGCTTGACGGTAGTCTCTTATAACGACTGCGAGAGGTGTGAGCAGAATTAAAATGGGGAAATGGGTCCAAAAAGCATTAATGTAGCACTCACTGATACTACACTCATGCAAGTCCCACAATGGATTGTTAGATGAACGTAGCACCAACGTGTCTCAAGTTAGGCAAGGCATACTTCTTGGTAAAACCAGTAAAGCAGGGAAAAACTGTCTAAATGGAAAGTCACATTTGTCACAACTGTCACAATGGAAAGTCAGGTATCTGTGGAAGCAAGGATAGGAAAATGATCAGTGGCGGCAATCTGTAGCCAAACTTCAAATATCCTACTTTTCTCTTTTTCCCTTCCTCCCATTTCCCTCAATAGACATCCATCAAACTGCAATAGGATTTCTGCTAGCCAGTTTGTGTCTTGGAAAATGACAAGAGAGGGGAGAATCACTTTGCCCAGAATCCTTGCTAAATTACATGAAAACAGGATTTGTGCTGCGTGTAAACTGTGTAAATCCAGTCAGCTTTTAAGTGGAAACCAATTTTGTAGTGTGTAAGTATCATTGATTTGTTAATCTGACAATTTTTTTAAACAAGCTGATGTGGATTAGCCGGTTCTGATTGTATGTCTCTTACAAGTCATTTGAGTGCTGGATAGCTTGGTGAGTAAGGCACCAGAAATTAACCTTTGAGGCCCCCTGCCTATAAATAAATTATTGATCCTTAAGAAAGAATCAGATAATCTCATTAGATATAGTTTTCTGTAGCATGCATCCAAATCCTACCATACAGAATCATTTATCATAATTGACAATCTTTTCCCTGAAGCAGACAGGAGCTAAGCTACAATAGAAAGCAAGTCCTGCAGGAATTGGTATGGAAGAGCAGTATGAAGAATTTCCAACTGATTTGATGCTTAAGGGATGTTTTGTTTCCCCTCCAAGTATTTCTAAGGGCTTTTAGCTTTTATGTATGCTTTTATAGCTGCATATCCAATAATTCTGAGTGAGGAGAAAAAGTGTCTCTGACATTTCATGCATGATGGTACTCTGGAGCCAGACAGAAGTACAAGGAATGCATTTCTGATCCATGACATAACAGACACAAGTGGAAAATACATAGTAAGTAGTGCAATATTGAAAGGCAGAAGTGATACAGAGTTCAGTACTTAACATATAAATGACTGCTTAGAAGTACTTTATAGAAAAAAATAGTTAATGTGGTGTCAAAAGGTAAATGTACAAGCAATGAGACCTAGTGTTGTTACTTTTTACAACTGCAGCTCAGTGATCTGAAATGAAACAAAGTCAAGTGAGCATTTTAATGTCATGAGGGGGAAAAAAAAAGGTGAACCTTATCATTAGTTTTAATAACTTGACTTTCCATTTCATAAAAGGAAATCAAAAATAGAGGATACTAATGTCTGAGTTCTGTTTCTCTGTTGCTGGGCAAAGACGAGACTGTACATGTGGGAGAGAGAGGGGGTTTCTGGGGGAACACCACTTGTTACTCGGCTTATCAACCTGCTAAAGTGTCAGCCTCAAGTTCAGACACATTACAGGCTTGATTTCTGGTGTCTGCATCAGCATTCATAGTGCCAAACTATGTCAGTTTAGAATCCCACTAGTATAAATTTTCTTTTTCTTTTTTTTCTCTTTTATGATTGGAAATTATTGATGCAACAATTAATTATTGCCAAAGGGAGAGGGGAAAAAAACCACGTGCACACTCCCACAATCCTCTGCAATTGGACTCTGTACCCAGTGGGGTTTCATATATGCAGTAAGTAAGGTTGGAGGTTTGGTCCTATAACCTATCTGTCTGTTCTGTCTTCAGGCTCACAGCTTAGAAACACTACACTATGAAAAGAATACATAAAAGAAAAGTGTAGATTGGGGGAAAAATGGGCATGGTCTATATAGCGGAAGTAATTCAAATATTAGAAGAAATAGTGTAATGTAGAGTGTCTGATTTAATGAAGATATATTGGGCTTGTGATAATGGAAATATTTTTAGTTTAAAAAATGTTTAGACGACCAACTAATTACAAGACATAGCATATCTCTGTGTAAGGTGGTAAAGATCAAGGATAGATTCTGTTGCTCTGGATTAACTGAGAAGTTATTTGTGGCCGTGTAACTAAAGACTAGAAGAAGAATCCTGCAGTGTGGTGTGGCAGCTGTTCTGTACCAAATTGCTGGTGTAATCTCATGAAATTGCTTGCACTAATTCACTTCGGCATACTGATGAGTCTGATGGCATAATGCTGAGCTGTGGGGGTTGTCTCCTGCCAGCACATAGTAAAGTGTATCCATTTTCCACTGTGTTCCTAGTCCAGTGCAGACACTGAGATTCAGGTAAATTGTGACAGCCTTGGAATTTTATGACCACAGTGCAAGAGCAGCATCCTTCTCGGACTCATTGAAAGGGCCTGTCCACCCAGCAAGGGCTGTTTTCTCTTTTGTGCACAACGGGAAAAATTAAATCAATTCTTATATTGGCATGATGACTTACCAGAACAGAATTTTTTTCAATATTTTGCAGAAGCCTGTGGGATTTTAAAAACAGGTATTCCTCCACCAGGTAGAGATCAGTATTTCTTCACTGGTACAAGTGTACCAGTTTTATCCCTCGTGATTAAAGTGTTTATCCCTGTTTACTAAGAAAACCCACAGTGGACTGGACTTCAGCTGTAGAGTAAAAATGATCAGGAATTTTTTTTAGTTATTCTCATTTTTTTTTAAGTGTTGCAGAAAGAGTGTGGTTTTTATTTCATAGGCAAATACTAAGTCAAGCACCACTAATCAGATAGACCATTTCATTGACAGATCCAAAGAAAAGCATTCTTTATGAGAAAACACTGTATTGTTAATAAAGTGATCCCAACAGCCAAGCTTGTGCTGCTTAATTTGTTTCCTTGGAGTGATATTGTAATTCTGACATACTGAAAAATTGCCTCACAGAGACTCATATTGCATTTGTTGCCAAGTGCATCTTTGATATAACATTTGTTATTGTACTGCTTGGGGTGTCTTCAGAGGAGTAATATTCTAAATGAACCTGGCTGTATCATCCCTTTAATGTAGAGTAGAATTTTGCATTAAATTTTCAGCTTATTTCAAATGTGTTTTGCCAGCTATTCATCATGAGTGATCTGTTCAAGAGTAGGGCCAGTATATCAATATAAAATCAGAAAAATTCTTAACTCTTTCTCTTTGGGGAATCTCTCAGGTTGTTCCAATTCTTTTCTGTTGAATGAACCAACAGTATGATCTCTTGTATTTATGCCTGCCTGACAGGTTTTTTTATAGTAGAAACATGAATCACTGTTTGTAATGCAGGATTAGCCTGTCTCACACAACGGTATTAGAATTAGACCTGACTACTGACTTAATTTCTTTTTCTTCTGTATTTAACTTTAGTTTTCATCCTGCACCAGCTTTTGCACTCCCAGGAACACTCTGCTTCTTATGTTAGAGCAAATATTGAAGAACATATGTATTATTTGTCTGGATTTGCACAGACTAAAAGTGAGAGCAATATGTAGTCCCCCCTCAGAGGACTTCTGCATTCTGAGCTGCCAGTAAAATGTAAAAAGATTGCACTATGATGTCCTATTAGACCTCAAGACTGGAAGGGCAGTTTGTATTGAACACAGGCATTTTTCATAATTATGTTGCCTGCAGAGTTGCCACCTGCCCTAATTTGATCTGATTACAGTGAAATGAAAACTGTCCTCATTTCATAAGTGGACCTTTTCCATGTTCCCTAACAGAGTACAACAAGATATGCACACATGTATTGCTGCTGCAAAGGAGGAAGAAAAATATTACAATTAGGTATCAATTAAGGTTTGAACTCCTTTACAAAAGTGCAGGTCACTTTTACATAATTGGTTCATTCTTAAGTGTTCTCAAAATGGTTTTTTGTCTTAAAATCTCTATGAAAATAGAAAATCATAGCCAGATATGTCTGTACTGTTCTGAGAGACATTATATATTCTGTGGCTTTTTAAAATTCTCTTTTGGTTGGATGGGCTTATTGTCCATGAACATTTATTTTTAGAGTAGCCTGGGCTTGCCTTGTAGTCTGAGTCATTTATGTAGCAATTTAAATATTTGTCTAAGCTCTCAGTGAAAGGCACATGTTGAAGTCTTATAAATGCTTCATAGATTAAAGGAATAGCATTTTTTATATACTGTTTATACAGAATGATGTCATATCCTGGGGGGGAAAAAAAGAAGAAATGCAATATTGGACAGAAAAGCATTGCTGTTTCTGGGTCACTGAATATTGTTTGCCATTTTCCTTTCTCCAATAATAATTTTGTGCATGCTTATGCATGTGTGAGTAAGAGGGTGAGACCTACATGTGTACATCTTGGTTTTTCTGACAGATTTTTTTTAACCTTGGCATATTGATTTTCCTGTACTGTGGACAGAAAATAACTTTTAAAAATTGTATTTGGATATCGTTAAATAGTAGTTTTGGAATTAAAAACATGGAAAGCTGTGTTTGTTCTCTGGCATTTGGCCACATCTTTCTTGATGGTACAGTGGCTTATTCTACATTACATAGTCAGTGTAATAACTTCACTTGGTAAAATACGAATGAGATGGAAATTTATTGCAATATAAAACTGTTCTTTTTATCTATAATTTCCAACACTGTAGGAGGACATTTTATTTAATTCAACATTTAAAAGCAAAAAGGATAAATATTTACTTTCCAAATCTGATTCTTGGCATTTGGGCTTTGCAATATAGTTTACCACAACAAATATATTTCTGTTATTGAGCCATCAGCTGGAAAATGTTTCAGCTTTTCAGAAACCTTTTAGCGTTTTCTACATTATACTTTCTTAGTTCTGGTATTCAGAAATTGCAATCTTTTAAGCATTTGCCCCTCAGTAACTAGCAAATGAAATTCTTCTATGGTTATTTTTGCCTTGTGTTGACTTTTATTCAGGGATAGCAGGATTTTCTCTGAGAAGACAATCTTCTCTCTTGTAAAGTCTCCACCACATGCTGAAAGCTCCTGACCTCTCACTTCCCTTCTCAAAGGTACTGATCATCATCAAACGCCAATGCCAGCATGAAGGTGGGAATTTGAGAGAACAAAGTTTGCTTTAGAAATTTCGACTACTTTCTGAATAAAAGATGAGAAAACCTTTCATGAATTGAGCTGATAGAGCTAAAAACCTAGCATACTGAGAGTGAAGAGCTCCTTTCAGGCCAGATCACTGCAATGAGATTTTTACTTCCACGGTTTATGTGGTAGAAGGTGTGAGTCTTCCAAAAGAAGTTTAAAACAGCTCTGTTGTATCTCAACTAAAAAAAAATAAAATCACCTGATTATGGTAGGAGCCCTAGACCTGTACATTTCCTCTTTGATGTTGTAAAGAAAATAGGAATAACTTCTGTTTTTTAAGAAACATTAAAATAAAGGAAAAGAAATTATGGTTTTTCTGTAAAATTTAGTTTGGAAATAGTCAATACTTGCTTGGAAAGAAGGGAGTTTCCTTTTTATTTTTGCTTCTGGAGCTTCTGTATTTGAGCAGTAAAGGTCATAGCTCAATTTCTCATTGCAGACAGACAGCATGGAATTTGTTGTGTTGCATAAGTTTGGTATTCACTGACTTTACTGAGAATTGCATGGATGAATTTACACCTATAATTTAAACTGGAATATGGAACAAGGAGATGGTACAAACTATTCATCAAATACGTTTGCACTGTTGCATGATTGCCCTGAAGTCTTAGTCTCTTGGGCAATGCTGAATATTATTTTTTAGAAAATTTCCCCCCTCTGAAAGACTCTTTCAACAGTTTGTCACATAGTGGTGCAGAATATACAGAAAACTGCCAAGAATAGCAAGCAGTGGCTTGCTAGCATTGCACAACTCAGTGCAATTCAGGATTTGAATGCTGATTTGACTAAACATTACTTGTTCAAGTGTGGTTTAAATGTTGTTTTAAATATGCAAAAAGGAAGCAAGGAAGCAGGTTCTAAACTGAAATGGCAGGTCAATATTCCTGATGGTATTTTTTGTGGTAAAGATTAAAAGAAAGACCTTAGTAGAAAATGGCTAATGTGGTTCATTACTTCTAGTCATTTGGCTTTAAAGCATCATTAAAAAAGCAGTAAGTAACAGTATAGTGAAAGCCTGAGTTGTGTGCAATGTGAGAAAGCCAGACCAGCAGATTTGCTACAATCACTTTATATGATCCCTTCCCAACTCTGTTGCAGTCCCTCTGCAGAATTCTTTCACAAATACCTCATGAGAGCAAAAAATGCCTTTTGTGTCTTTGGAGCTTTTTGAATTTAAGACCACACAAAGAAAGAGGTAACCTATTCAGCTGGGCAAGTAACATCTAACATCTCTGGTGACTGGTTAGACCAGGACAAATTTGTGACCTGACAATCAAGACTTCATGAAACTTTCTTGACTAATAGGTTCAGCAGGATTTTTGATAGCAAAATAATGTATAGGTCTTTTTAGTGACTTCAGACGTCAGAAGTCAAACAAGTAAAAAAGCAAATTAACATAATATGTTTGACAAGGTTATTAATCAGGAGAAAATGGTATTTCATATCTGATTTTTTTTTTAAGAGAATAGGTTTCTTATTGCATATTGACCTTTAAAAAGTGGCAATTAAATATGTCCTTTACTGACACACAGTCTTTTTAACAAAGTATTACATTTTGTGTACATAATCAAGTCGTTTGCTGGTATGGATACCTGTAAGCACCATTGACTTAATTATTGCTTCAATAGTTTGCTTGTGCTGAAGAACTGCCCCACCATTTGTAGTTTTAGAGAGACTTTTAAAGACTTAGAGGAAAGACCTTCGCTATGTTGACCTCTGGGTACAGAAATACAAGCACTATTCCAAAGATAAGCTTATGTGCTTATATTCTATAAATTACGTACTTGATATTTTTCATAATATCTTTTTCTCTTTTCAATAAAATATTCATGCATTCCAGACACTCTCCTTAGTTTTGTCTTTGTTCACATTCACATAACATCAAAAATGAGAAAAGGTCACCCGACATCCAAACATTTAACTAACACAAGCACAGAGAAGTCACTTCATACTTTGACATCATTGTCAGTTCCTGTGAGAGTGGCCACGCTGTTACCAGCACAGGATTGCTTTGCAAGAGATGCAGACAGCAGAAAGGTGTGAGGGTTTGCAACAATATTCCAGTTAGCTGAACCATTTGGAGGAGACTGGGAAAATGAATTAACAAATTAATGCACACTAATGATGGGTCTTCAAACCTGTTAAGTTCTGTGTGAAAGTCTAGTATGATTCCAGCTTCTTACTACCCTGTTTCCATTCCCATTGTTGTTATACTCAGTGCAGAGCTGTGCTCTTCCTGCCATTGCTGCTCACTCAACAGAGCTGTCTGCTGTGCTGAGTAACTTGTACTTGCATCTGGAGTCCCAGACACTGTCCCCCACTGTAGCTAGAGGCTGATTGTGCTCTGAATTCATAACTGCAGGATTCCCTAGCCACCATTCCTTGCTGTACGTGCCTGGCAGGCCAGTGTGCACTTGCCTATATATATATAATTGTTGCTGTATTCCAAGTCTTGCCATTAGAGTGCTGCATTGCCAGATTTTTAGGATTATGTTTTTGAATATGGAACATTTTTCATACCTATACTCAAGTCAAAAAAAAAAAAACAGCCAACACATCCCTTAATTTTCTAAGCATGAAGTGGTTATTCTCAAGTATTTGAAACATTTTCCAATGGCAAGCTTGGTTTAGTAATTAGCACTGTGAAAAGATATCCTTTGAAGGACACTGATAGATATTCATGCATGGTTGTGTTCAGAGCCCACAAAAGGGATGTACTTTTCAGAATTAACAAGTGTTGATGCAGACATAAATTCTAAGTGAGAGAAATGAAAGTTGCACCGTGCTCATAATTTAAATGCTTAGGTTGCATGGAGCTAAATGTGAGAGGAGAGTTTACATGCTCCAAAGTTAAGCATGTGCAGAAATCATTGGAATTGCAGCTGTTTTTTTGAAATTCAAATGATCTAACTTTAGAAGTCTAAATGTTACTTGTGTAAATCTTGCCAAGTTGCCTTAGACTCCTCAGTTAATGGACATAAGGGGATACTTCATATTGTGCCTGTCTTGGATGACGGGAATTATCCTGTGAAGCTGTGTATTCTTATTGACTAAAAAGGAAGCATATAAGGAATATATTAGACTCATATAGCCAACATTTTGATGCTTAAATGCACTGAATTGAATCTTTACACCTCTATACCATTTGGGAAAAGATGAAATTAAAAATGCAGAGCATGAAATAGTGCTGCAAACATATGGTAGAAGATGTAACACACAATCCTGCAGTGGAGATACGTATGCTTGTAACTGTGGTCAGTGAAGACATTTTGTGATTTTCTATGATTCTCTGAGTGATTCAGCCAGGGTACCTCCATCCAGGTGCTGGTAGATAAGAGTAGTGAGACAGCCCGGGGCATTCGGCACCTCCCCAGCGATGGCCCTGAACATGGCCCCGGCTTGGCGGGGCCCATGGCTGGGGAAGGCAGGGCTGTGGGGAGCTGGAGACCAACCAGGCTGCAGGCAGGGGCTGACACATGCAGACCTGGCGGTGCCATCTGGGCACTGACACTTCTGTTACTTCTCAGTTGGCTCTATTTGTAGCAGCAGTCATTTTTGGCTTCTATTTTGCCAGTTTAGGCAACATTAAAGGGTTGATTTAATCTTTCTTTTCTCTTCTCTCTGAAGAACATAAGTCATACAGAGTGATAATTTTAAGAAAAGAACAAAATCAGACGCTAATTCTGTCTGAGAAAAGTTATGTGAAGATTTGGGTAATTAAATTTGTAGTAGTTAGAGTCATAGTTTAATTACAAGTGTAGTTGAAAATATGTGTTCAGACCAGTTGAAATCGGGGGATTTATTATGTTAGCAGACATTAAACTGTCCTTCCTAAATTTTGCTTCTTTATTCTTCTCTTGGAGATACATATATTTATATGAAAAGATTTAAAATGTGTTTATGATGAGAATTCCACAATGTAAATTGCAAATTTACAGTAGCAAATTCCTGTAACTTTAAATGTACCCTTCATTCATACATGCAGCATTTGGAGTTTAATAATAAAGCAATATGGAAATCAAGCAACAACAAAATTATTCAAACAAGTAAACTGGGGTATGATGGAACATGTAGAAGCAAATAATATGCTTAAATTTAATTTAAGTAATAAAACCTTAAATAGAGGCAAAGAAATTACTTGTCACTTTATAAAGCTGCTGGTGCTTTGAACTGAGTATCATCCCTTCATTATTTATTTGCCTACTTAGACTTGAGCTAATTCCTAAGACATCACATTATTTTTATGGATCTGATTGCTTTAAGGCCAATGGAGCTGTGACAGAGGAAAAAGTGGTGTAAAAGTATTAAATATTTGCATTAATTTTATATTTCTTACATCTTGCTTTGCCTTCAAGTTAGCAAAAACCTGTAACAGTTGATGTAGCTGAGAACATATGAAACACATAGGTTTGAATATGAGCTGAGACAGGGAACTAATAAGTAATTTAGCTGCCATTTTATCAGACCATGGGTGTCCTCAATCCTGAGTTTTGGCTTCTGATTAAAGACAATTGTCCATGCTTTTGAATCATTTCCTTTTAACACTCTTGTGTGTAATTATTACTGATTTGTTTATTTATTATTCATGTGATTTGGTTTATGTCTGTGGAAATTTCATGAAGGCTTGTACTTTTCAAGTAATAATTAGGAAGAGGGAAGTGAAAAGTTTTGGTAATTGTTGAGACCATTCATTATAAGGGGTTCTGTACTAGAGAGGGCATAAAAACTAATCCTCAAACATTAAAAACAGCAGAAATCTGTAAAGTGCAGATTGTTTATGTCATCTAGCGTGTGCTAGTTGCACATCAGAGACTTAGAAAATACGTTTTTTATACAAATATTTGGGCTGTGCAGTTTGCCAATGAACCCACTGGGTGCTGTGCTTAAGTGTTTTCATATACATTAATATGTTGATGGATATATGGATGATTTTGTGGGTGAGATGACAAATAGTTCTTAATGGTTTTCAGCAGATTTTTTTTTAAGCTCTTTATTTTTTTATGTATGGAATGCTTATTTGTCATAACCTTTGTCTCTAGTCACAGTGCAGGAATGTAACATAATCTAAGAATTTTTAAAAACTAACAGATGTTTGGTAAAAATTGGTTACAGTGTATTGCAAAGGTCCACTTACAGAAAAGGAGAAATTAATAATAGAACTAGGAAACATCAGAAATAAACCCAGAAATATAAAAAGAAAAAGAGAAAATGAAGAATAGGAAGGTCTTTTTTTCCTGAAATTATTGTTTCTGAAATGTGACAATCTGAAATTCCTTCTTACAGACAGCAGACTGTTAGGATGTGTCAGTATAATTCAATATTGTATGCATTTGACATTTCTGAACCTCCATTGCTGGAAAGAATCATGCCAGCAGCGACATAGTTTTTAAGCTCTCTCTCCTCCGTCTTTGCTAGTAACATCAGGATCTGTTGTATAATCAGCTAAGCAAGATCCAGTGAAAATCTGAACTATGAAAAGGTTGAAAACTAGATTGGGCAAGTCTCTGAAAAACAGACTATACAAAATATTTTATTGAGGCGAGGATGCAGCAGTGGGTGACTAGTAACACTTAAACATGCATGTTTTTCATAGAATCATAATTTGGCTTGGAAAGGACATTTAAAGGCAGCCCCCCTGCAATAAGCAGCGATATCTTTGACTAGGTCAGGTGGCTCAGAGCCCTGGCCAGCCTGACCTTGAATGGGTCAACCCATTCCAGTGTTTTGCCACCCTCATAACAAAAACACTTCTTCTGATGTCTAATCTAAATCAACCCTCCTCCAGTTTAGAAACATTATCCCTTGTCCTATCACCATAGGCCCTGCTAAATACTTTGTTCCCATCTTTCTTATAAGTCCCTGTCAAGTTTTGGAAGGCTGCTATAAGGTCTCCCCTGAGCCTTCTGTTTTCCAGGCTGAATGATCCTAATTCTCGCAGATTTCCTTATAGGGCAGGTGCTCCAGCCCTCTGATCATCTTGGTAACCATGCTCTGAACCCACTCCAACACATGAACATCCCTCTGATATTCTGGAGACCTCAGAGCTGGATGCAGTTTCTCCAGGTGGGGTCTCACCAGAGCAGAGGGGCAGAATCCCCTTCCTCGTCCTGCTGGCCATGCTGCTTTGGATGCAGCCCAGGATGCGTTTGGTTTCTGAGCTGCAAGTGCACATTGCTGGGTCATGTCCAGCCTTTCATCCACCAGCTTCCCCAAGTCCTTCTTGGCAGGACTGCTCTTAATGCATTCATGCCCCAGCCTGTATGGAAGAAAGAGAGGATGCATGTAAAGAGTTCATAAAAGGGAGATTATCTAATTTATGTGTGAAGGCAGAATAGGATGGATTTCTGTGAGAAATAGGTACTCAGGAAATACGATTTCAAGGAGAATGGAGAGGAGAAGTCCTTGCAAGGGAAGAAAAAGGAAGCTTTCCCATTTTAAGGAGTTTAGTGAATAATAAATTGGAAAGGATAAGAGGGAAGAAAGAAATAATTGATTGAAGTAGAAGCTGTAAGGACTTCAAAAAGCAGAGACAAGCAGAATGCATTTTAGTTGGTGTTCTAAAGCTAACATCTGTCAGAGATTAACAGGCAGTATTCCATGAAATCATAATTATCCTCTACACTTAAAAATTCCTGTAGCAGTATGCAATCAATGCAGACATTTTCAGGGAAAATTACATGTGGAAAAAAGATATTCCTAATTATGTAATAGCTTCAGGATAAGAGAGAAGAACCATGTTTTATAGAGTACGTTCTGGTTTGAAACACAGAGAAGACAACATCTCTGGACTGCGAGTCAGCCTCCGGTCAAGAAGTTAGTGAGACAGAGTTGGATGGACATGTAAATCCCAGTGCAAAGACAAGAAAATGCTGTGTAGCAGTGATTCTGTGGGAGGAGTAGCAAGGACAACTTTAAGTGCATTGAGAACGAGGAAAAATACACAGGATGGAGAAAATGAGAAGAGATTTAAAGATGATACACAGGTTGTGTTTCTAGAAGTTCAGGCGAAAAAATCTGATTAAGAAATATTCACTTAAAGCAGAAACTCACATTCAATACATGAATATCCTTGTGTGTGAGAGGAACAAAGAGGTGAGTGAAAAAAAAAGCCTATAAAAATATCATAGGTTTCACTGAATGGGAAGAAATACTAATATTTAGTAAGAGACAATTCAGTAATAGAGACAAGTCATAACTCTCACTATATGCTTAAACCTGGGCCACCTTAAACCTTGTCTACCTTTGTACAGGTTTGCTGATGTAGTTGTGTAGATGGTACATTCTTCACCTATTCATCCTCTGAATGAAGATAAAACATTTACCAGCAAGAAGTTGACTTGAGTATCATTTAAATCAGTTCTCTAAGTAGAAAAATTGTGCCACTACAAGACTTGTACTGTGTAATTGTGTCTATTTTTTGGTTTTTGCCTTTTTAGTTATGTTGCTTTCAAGTGTAAAGTCTTATCCTTCTGCATCTCTAATACGGCTACGCCAACAGACATTGTGAATGTAGGCCATGTCTTATTGGCCTTGAGTAAAACCACAGTGCTGGTGGAGATTTCCTGACAATTATGTCCAAATTCATTTGTATTCTTTTAATGACAGTCATTAAGAGTGTAAAGTAACTATTTGTAGTTGCATCAGCAGAAAACCAGGTTGATAAAGATCATAGTTCCTCCCATCTTCTGAGGGAAGCTATGCCCTTAATTTCTTTTAAGAAATTTTCTCTGTTCATAAGCAGATGCTTCAATTTATGGTAAAAAGAATAAAGCCCAGATAGCTTTCACAGTCTGCACTTTTGTACCTTGTCAGAAATTAGTCTACTAGTGTACAAAAGTGGTTTACGAAAGTACTGTACAGCAGTATTGTATTTCATCACCAGCAAGGTAACCACAGTCTGAACAGGTCAGTAAAGTGCATGGAACCTAGCAAGACATTCTGTCTTACTGGATGGTACAGATGTGAAAGTTTGTAGTGACTAAACTTTAATCTCATTGCAAAGTTCTGGCAAATCACTCCTTTGCCTGTGTATTTGGTTTGTGTTATTAATACCAGCAGGTAACAGCCACGTATATGTGAAATGGGTTATATTTGTGACAGCCAAAATTAAAGTGATCTGTGGGGCCTGTGAAATCCTTCAGGGAATCAGGAAAGGCATGTATTATGCTTAGAAATGAGTCCAAACCTGGTGTGTGAATCAGAATTCGGCTTTGGGCAGCTCAGTGTTTTGATGTGAGATCCTCTTTTAACAGGCTTTTTGGCTTATAGTAAGGGTTGGTGGTATCTGGTGGACAGTGCTGCCCTTTTCATCTTGCTTTTGTTTGTAGTCCTTTGGGGAAAGGGCTAAAATATTCAGAATATAACCTTTCTAAGTGTTCTTGGTAGCATGCTCAGAAATGTGGAAGGATTATTTGATAGATGGTTTTCAGTATTCTGGTGCCTGCAGAGCCATGGCTAATCTTTCTAATCTTCTTTATCTAAGGTAATAAGTATATTCTATCCTCTCTCCATCTATGTGTCTTATGCTGAAACTGCACTGGCAGAAAGCTCTAAAATCCCTATTTTTGTTTCTTTCCAACAGCTGGCTGTCCAGACTCCTTGATTAAAGAGCTTCATCACTTCAGGATTCTGGGAGAAGAACAGGTGAGTTAGCATCTCAGAGGCAGCATCTTAATGTCATGAAAGATAGACGCTAATGAGACAGTTTCATCTCTCTCCAGGGAGACAAAATGTATCTCATGGCCCCCAAAGACATGAAATGTGGGAAAAAAACCACACAGGAGTTATACGTGAGAGTTGGATTTTTTTTCATTCTATCAGTCAGCCTTGACAGGTTATTAATTGGTACATCTGCTACCTGCCATGGTTTTTCGGCTTTTGACTACAGCAGTAATCAGAGTCTCTAAAGCAGCAGACAGACAAACAACCTGACTAAGAGATTGGTACTTACAGCTACTCATGATATTATCCATCCCATTTTGTGTCCTTTTTTCTCTTGTAAGAGAGTGTTTCTCATAGTTATAGCTGTGCTTTGCAGTCAGAAAACTGTTTCTGTAGACAAACCTTAGGAAAGCATAAATGAAGTATGCTTTACAATACTCACGAGAAGGTCAGTTATTATTTTGTCAATAATGAAATTAACATACAGAGATATTGAGAAATGGCCTTAAATTATCAGAGACAAGTTGAATTTTCAAATGCTCTATGCTTCTGAAATTCAAGCTGTCTTTGCCTTTGAAGTATCCCTGCTAAGGTACTGGTTACAAAGCCTGACCACTAGAGCTGCTGGTGCTGGGGATCAGGGGTCTGAAAGCCCAGCATTAGTGTGTTGTACATGACAATATCCATGTCTTTTATTGAACCTGGCACCAAGGCTCTTGCACAGGGTTGTATGAGGGCTATGACAGAGGTAGGAGCAACTCAGGAGATGCTAATTCAAAGTTGTTTCATCATTTTTAAATCAGGTTATATTGTCAAGAACACATTGTTGTTTCTCCTTTCCCTGTAACTCTCCATTGTTTTATTACAGTTATGGCTGCTGTTACAATTTCTAGACTTCCAGTTTTCCTCTGCCAGACCCCCATTTCAGTTGTCATAGAGAGTCACAAGCTATGTTTTTCAGGGATTTGGCTTTTCCTTAGCAAGAAGGCAGCATGAAGAGGAGTGTGGTAGGGTTTGTCTGAAAAGAATAAATAAAAAATTTTTAAAAAGACAGAAAAAAGACTAGGACAAAGGAGAAACTGGAAGCAGGAATCTGCAGGAATATGGTGAGATTGAGGATTTAGGAAGAGGAAATAAAAGATGTTATGACCAGGATTGGTGGGGCGAAGAGACTGATTAGAACTACCCAACAAATGGAGGGCAGAGTGAGATGAAGCTTGGGTAGACTGAAGAGATGGGGTTGGCTTGTGCAAGGGGATAGGAGTAGAAACCAGAATGATAAGGATAAGGGTCTGACAAGGAGTATAGGCCAATGACTGGAAGGGAATAACCAAATATGGGAGCTTGCTGAAGAGACTGGTAAACAAAGCAAGATCTACACTTGAGCTACATGAGGAGGTGAACCTAAACAGAGTAGGAAGAGTGGGACAAAGGGAAAAATTTTAAGGAAAAGTAAAGAACAGCTAAACCAAGAGGCTGCAAGTATGAGAGAGAGGACTGAATCAGACAGATTTGACAGGTCCCCTGGCAAAGCCCTGAGAATGGAGTTGTAGACCTTAGCCTGACTAATGGCAACTGGCAGAGCAACACCTTTGAACTGATGGACTTTCTTTGCAAGTAGTGAACATTGTCATGATGCTTGAATTATTCCATTAGCCCATACAAGTATGAAGAATATTGCAATTATGTTTTATGTTCTGTCCCTACAAAAGCATTGTTATCATGAGTCTACTGAAGACCACAGTAACTTTTGTTTGAAGTTAGCACACACTTTTATAGTAAAGAAATAAGTTGGTGCAAAACCAAGACAAAAAAAAAATTAAAATACATCTAAATGAAGAAAGAAAGGAGGTGAAGGCAAGACCGTTATTCACATGACTATCTATTAATTTGTTATATTTATTTAGTTAGATATTTGCTTTTTAAAAATATCAAAACATGTCTTTTTTATCATGCATACTAGATAGAAAAAATTAATAATTAATTATAACAGTGTTTTATTTAGACTGCTTATGATTTCAGTATTATAAACCATCATATATTTTCTTCCACTCCAAGCAACAGCCAAAGAATAACAGGGACATGTTCCTGCTTCGTGTCCAATCTTGATTTATTTTAAAAGTGCTTATGTATTTAAGGCCAGATTATAAAAACAGAATGGACTACTGTGATAATCTGTTCTGATCTACTTTAGAATACACATTACATGACTTTTTTGGATTAATTCTTGTTTAAACTGCAGTATATTGCCTAGAAAAACATCTATTCTTTGTTTACAAATCACTTGCAGACTTTACATCCTATTATACCTCTCAGTAGTGAAAGACAAAATATTCCCAGCCTCTTTCCATCCCACCACTCCACCAGCACCAGCACCTATATTGCATATCTCCCATTCCTCAGTGTCCCAGTCCTTTGCATTTCCAACACCCTTTATCCTGAGACAAGGTAATAGGTGATCATCTTAATAAAATGTTACTCAACCTATAAATGAAGCTCAGAATAAGCCTTGAAACAAGACTAAAAATAATTGCTTATACATGAAAGGGATTCTGTTTATCAGTCAGACTGTCAGCTGAATATGTTCCAGACAGATGGAAGGAACCTTTTGGTTTGAAGTGGACATTCCCACTGGAACTGGTTAAACCAGTGGCTTCCCAATAAGGAACATGATTTGTTTTCTAGAGATTTTTATTTGTTCACCTAAGAGGTGTCTTAGTGCTTTGGGGTGTGTATGGGCATCTGTAGTTCAGATTCAGCTCAGAAGAAATCACACTGCTTCCCAGACAGAAATCTCACTCTGCGGTTGTGGGTAATACTGTGTTCCTAGAGAAATAACTTTACACGTGACTGTGCTGAAACATAATTTGTTTACTTGAAACCAGTTTGCCAACAGTTCAGATAGTCCTGCAGCATAAACTCCATGAACTCAAAGATCCATGTTACATAATCATTACTTCCTCTTCTCACATTGTTACAAGCTTTATCACTGATGTTTTACATTCTTAGTTTTCGTCCAAGTCATTGATAAAAATTTTAGACAGCACAAGCCCAAGAATCAATACCTTCAGGACCTTTTTGGAAACACATTTGCATAATAATTATTGCCCATTTACAATTATATTTTAAACATGTCAGATAACTAAGTTATCACACTCTTAATACATGACATGTTAATTTTTCATCACTCTAGATACTAATCAAAATACCAGCTAGCAGCAAGACAAATGCCTTCGTCTGCTTCACCAAGTCTCTCTCCTTCATCAGCCAAATTTCAGTCAAATTAAAATCAAGAGAAAAAAACCAAAAAAAACCCCAAAAAATAAACCTGGTCTCCACCTTTTGTTCTTTGAGCATTTGTTTCCCATAAATAAAAATATATATAAACATATAAATGGTCATATAAGTATTAATACTGACCATATATAATGATTCTTGATGTCATTAGGAAAGAAAGGGTTTGAATGGCTTTCAGGATCAAATCTCTTAAAAACATGTGTCTGATGGAAAACTAATGCTGAGAAAAGAGGGTTTAACTAGAAGTGTGAAGAGATGCTAGTTAATATTTCCTAAAAGGAGATGTATAATAATAAAACACCTGCTCAAATAATCAGACTTCTTGGTAGTCTCCTGAACATGTAAAATTTCCATGTCCTCTATTCCCTCAGGGACATACATTATGGGAAATTCATTCTAGCTGGAAAGTCTGTCTTTTAAGGTTTAATTGGTGGCAACAAGATTGTTTTTAAAGAGGGAGTCGGTTTTAGACTCTATGGAAAGACATCAGCATAGTCTGCAGGGTGAAATAGAAGAGTACAAGCTTCCCTGATACATGATATGCATTGTAGATACCAAACTTACCACATAAAACTAGCTTCCAGAGTAATTGGCTTAAAATACAACACAAATACATTTAGCAACAAATTGCTACCCCACTTGATACTTGACCCTTTGAGAAGGTGCCAGATAGTCTGACCTAGGAAAAGTCCCCAGAAGCAGCTTTGATTTGGGTTTTTTTGACCCCCTTTTCAAAGACTCTCCCAGTTAACAAAGTTCTGTACCTTAGGACAAAGAGAGCCTGTTGGACATGTAGTCCCAGGAAGTGTAAAGCCTAAAGCTTTCTAATTGCCCTAAGCTCAGATGAGTTTTCTCTTGCAATTTGATCTCACTTTTCATAATGCATCATTTTCCTGTAGCATGATGGATGCAGCCCACTCTACTGGCTATCTCCACCACTTCACAGGTAGCTGAGTTACACTCAGGATGGGGCTGAAAGATTTATTAAGTGGGAAACTATTGAAAAATACCACAATGTAAGAAAGTTGGTCTCCTGCAGTAGCCATTTGCCCTGTCAGGCTTACTGTCTCTACAAGTAAATGTTTCTACAAGTGGTGGTAGAACAAACTGCTTACAAAAATATGCTAAAGATGCACTAAGTACGGGCTCTGTTCAAATACAGTGGAAGGCAGGTGATTCTACAAGCCAATGCGAGAGGCAGCAGAGAGAATACTCTAATTCAAACATAAACACTACAGTATACCAGCATATCAAGATGACTTGCAGTGAACTGTTATGGAGTCTCCCTAATGACTCCGTGAGAAACTTCCCTCTTGTCCCCAAAGTGATAAAAAAATCTTGTTTAATTGTTTAAATGGAATATTGTGATTCATGAATAAAATAGCAGCTACATCTGAAGGCTGGAAGGGAAAACAAATAACACAAGAACAAGCAGTCTGCTGCTATACCTGAGTGCCCCCAGCAGGTCACAGCACAGATGAAGCAGATGACATGCTAGTGGCAGGAGAAGAAGCTGCTAAGTAATGGATAGCTGTGCTTCTCTGTTACATCATCTGCTCTGACAACTTTGCAGAATGTATTGGCCAGTTCCTTGATATTTTGACAGGGGAATGATCAATTTTAACAGATCTCTTCTATCAGTTTCTACTGAAACTCATATCACTGCTCACTTTTTTTTAGAAGTGTTGTGAGCGTTTATATCCTTGGAATCTGAGCAAGCCTGAAGGGGGGGANCCCCCCCCTCCCCCATTTCGTTGCCAGTTAGAGAAAACTTATGCAAAGGAATATCCTAGAATACCCTGTTTTGGAAATCTGCAGATGCACGTCCCCACAAAGTTGGTGTGGCTTTTGCTAGTTTTTGCAGTGAGCTGTAACTTTAGGAGATATGGAAATCTAGCATGAAATGAACACAGCATGGACAGAGATCATTTAACATTAATTGAGTTTTGGAAGGATTTGTATACAATATGTGTGCGTGACAAGGCTGATTTTTTTTTTTAATTGCAATACTTGCTCGCGGAATTTTTTTTTCAAGTGTGTGCTGCAGAATATTAATGTAAAGTCAGTCTTAAAGTAATTGATATATTTTTACCCAGTCAGGCAAAAGTAATGTCATGTGACAATTCTAATTAATCAGCTGAGTTTAGTGCAGGAAACTGTCAAATATGATCAACAAAGTTGCTTCTGAAGTATTTGTGGGTTAAGATTTTTTGATAACTACATTTGGAAAAAATATAAGCTACATCTCAGTAATTCAAATCAGTTAAAGAACAGAATAAATTTTCACTGGATAATTTTTCCACTTCATAACTACTAAACTATTTTGTTAGTATTCTCAAATCTTTATCTTTACAAGTGTACTTTCTTACACCTCTGCTACTTCCCGCCCACTCCCCTGGCTTCAGCTACTATTCAATGTAAGTGATACCTACACACATCTCTCAGTTTCTGCCGTTTTTTCTGTCTAATATCTGTTTTCTCTCCATTTCATTTGGCTCACCTTTTGGATTTGTCACCACCATCCCATCTCTCTCTAAGAGTGAGCTACTGCATTTGACTCTTGATCCTTTTTACATCACCTTTTTTTTTTTTTGTAATAACTGGAACTACACAATAAACTACACAACAAAAGTCTTGCAACTTCATATGACTAGTGATATGCCTCTCTTTCCTCCCTATGCTATACCTGCCTTGAATGTCTCCTAACCACCTTCTTCCCTCACTCAGAGGTAATTGGGATCCATGTGAGTTCCTCAGTTTTGTCTCTTCTGGATTATCAGAACTTTAGTCTATAAGTTCTTGTCATAAGCAGGATATCTCTACTATCTTAACCCTTTTTTAACTTGTTGTCCATACACTGGGCTAGTAAAAGTAATTTATTTTTGGTTCAACAGCTGAAATAAAAAATGAAGAGAAAGGAGATGATATTAATCAAAGCTAATTTAAATTTCTTTTTCTGTCAAAATGAAAAAAAAGTTATTTTTTATAGAACTCAAATTTCTCTTCCAACCAGCTTTTATTTAATTCAGAGGGAAGATTTGAACCCCAGTGTTCAGGATCTCAGGTACATGTGGATGTTAGGACTTCTTCCCTTCTTCCATCCCTTAGATGGCTTTCATCTGCTTTCAGGGAACATGTATGTGTTCAGTCTTGTGACTTGAGAACTGGGAGCCAGTATCTGCTGCAGAAAAACCCAGTTCCACAATTTGCAACAGCATCAGCTGAAAGTATTTCTTTGCATCAATTACAGTCTTGATGGTTGTTACCTGTAGCGGGAAGAGGAATGCACATTTGAGCTCCACAAGGGCTGAAAGAAGACAAATGTTTATCTCTAGCATTCAGTCCATTCAGACTGATCCCTCAAATACCTGCTGGAAGATCACAGACTTCCATTAGTTTTTAAATACAATGATAAGCCATACACTGTGCTCAGTCCCCTTTCTTCATTGAATCGTATTGCCCCTCATATATTTAGTTTAATTCCAATACAACCTGCTCTAGTGTCCTCTCTTCTGTATTTTCTATTTTCATATTCTTCATCTTGTGCTTGCTTTCATATCATTCTGCAAACTGCAGTCTTTCTTTTTTTCTCCCCATCTGTACTCCAGTTTAATTTTGCCTGTGAATTGTAGTGCACTGGTCCAGTTAGAAGTTCTTTATCTAAATATCTTCTTCAGAAAACTGCCTTACCCAATTTTCTGTGACTCTCCAGTCAGGCAAAGCGCGGTCCTCTAGAGGTGGTTGTCTGTCTGGTTTCCTTGGGTGCTCCTGTGGTAGCAAGAACGGGACGGTGCCCTGAACTTGCTCTTCAATCTGACCAGTGGCCAGCAGATGAGCACAAAAACTCAGGAAAAATAAATTAATGGTTCGCCATGGAGAGCCATGGCAGTCCATCACTTTTTAATCTGTATTTTAGATGACACATTTGTAAGTATTTTTACTAGTCCAAGAAGTACTAGTAGTTTCATACTGTAAGTTGCCTAATTACATTATAGAAGTAATTCTTGGAGTTTTTGTTTGTGCATAATACATATAAATAAAGTGCTTAGTCTACATTATGGACTAATAGCCTCCGCAATCTAATTTTGAAACACACAGATGGTTATTTGATTTATAGGAGCAGTAAAAACAATCTGACTCTAGAAAGTAGATTTGCTTTCCTCTGAGACTCTTACATGCAGTTAAAAGAAACAAGTAATTGAATTACATTTCAGAGATTAGAAGTTTTGGGCTTTATATCTACTGTTATACTTTTGTCCAGAGTTTTCTGTGAGGCTGCTACTGAGCAGATACTTTAGGTGTGAGGGAAAAAAAAAAAAAAAAAAAAAGAAAAAAAAAAAAAAAAACCCCNGGAAAATAAAGAAAACAATACCCAAAGTGTAAAAGCAAAATTAAAACAGCTCAAGGCATATGTGCTGTGGCAGGGGGATTGGAATAAATGACCTTTGAAGGTTCCTTCCAACCAAAACCATTCTATAGATCTATGATATTAAATCATAACTTGTAAATTAATTAACATGGCAAGGAATCACTGTGTACATGAAGTGTTTTGGAGGAGTTTTGTGCATGTAGGTATATTTCAGTTTTTTTTTGGTATCTGAATCTCAATGCAACAGAAAAGCCTGCAATGCATAGTTAACCTGTTATTCCTGTGTCAGCTCAATGGTTTCATTTATATTACCCTTGATTTACAACATCAAGCAATTGCATTTCGACTGATTGAAAACCTAGTACCATTCTAAGACTCAAGAGAAACCATTCCAACCTGGAAAGTGGAGAGCAAGGAATAACTGGTTACAATTATCCAGCCTCTGTGTCTATGTTATACTGTAATTTATAATCTCAAGGCCCTGACAAGTCTTTATAAGCAAAGACTGCACTAAAGAACTTCATTGTATGGTCGAAATACCATAAGTAGAGCTTATAAGTAGAGATTTTTCCACTCAAAATTTTATTCCCTGGAAAGTATAGATTTGGGCTGACTGGGACAATTCACATATTGAGGGGAAAGTTCACAAAAGGATGCAGTTTCCAAAGAACAAACAGAATATTTTACAGCTACCTTGTTCATATAACTCTAGCTGTTTTAGCACCAATGATTTAGAGTAAATCATTTCTTTGAAGGATTTTTTTTCCAAATAGGCATTGAAGTATATGGTTCTGTGTGGAATATAGCAACTATTTATCTGCCTGTTTTTCTGAAGACCTTATTACAGTAGCACATAAATGCCTGACATGCTTTGCTTAAAAGCTGCTTTCTAACAGCAGTAGATGGCTGGTGATTTCTGTGTAATTTTATGCCAATCATTACCATAGTATTTGACATCCTCATGACTATTAATGGATTTTGCCTCTTAACATTACATTGAAATCAGCAAGTATCATTCTTCCTCTTTACAAACGGGGAACTGATGAGAAGCATAGATTAAATGACTTACATGAAAGCCACAGGAAGGCTGAGCTGCTGTCAGGAATGAAATCAGGTGCCATGAATCCCAGTTCCATCAAGTTCCCCATATATTATACTTTGTGAGAGGTTTTTCCTCAAATTAATTGAAGATACTTTCCTCCTTCTAGCATGCAGAACAATTTTACACATGATAAGTGAATCTCTAAATAGGAGACACACTGATGAAAATTGAGTAATAGATACTGTGAAATACTTTGAATGGACAGAAGAGCTAGTTTCATCTTTTAATGGCAGCTCTTTATGTGTTAGATATCTAGTCTAAGTTAGTTTTCTCAGCTTCAACTATAGCACTTCCATAGGGTGATTGATCTTTCCTATCTTAGACATCATATGTTAGGCAGGATAAATTCCCTTCTTGAGATCCTATTTCTTCTCATTCACTTGGGGCTTTGTTTAGGCTAGATGTTTAATTTTTGATGAGCTAAAATTCTGTGAGGTTGTTCACAGTCTAAGCTGTTTAGATACCAACACCTTGGTTTTAGAAATAGCTTAGGCCAGGTGAGTTAGGATCACAATTATTGGAATTGAGGCAGCTATTGTGAGAGTCACCTAATTTCAGGTGTCATTATCTAGGAAGTTGTCTGATCTCTCATTATGGTTAATGGAACAGGGCACTTCACAGGGCTCAGTTCTTCTCATGCTGATGTACAAATCTAAAAGAGTAAAGATGAATTGCATCCTATCTCTCCTGTTAATTATAAAAAAGTCTACACAACCAGTGCAACTCTAGGCATCACCACTCTGGAAATCCAAACTGAATTAAATTAATTCTCCTTTAGACCTCCAGTTAAGAGGCAAAGTAAACCAGTTGGTGTTGTCTGCTGTAATATCCTTAAATATCCAGACGTGATCAAAAATACATCATGGGCTCCAAAGAGATTTAAGGGCTCTTGAAAATTGGTTTGCTTGATGCATGTTGATTACCTCAGTCCTGTGTGATATGTATGGCTATGGTATATAGGGAAAAATGTCTCAAATAGATATGATTTATCACTATATGCAAATAGTTAATAATTCATGATAAGTGTTTGGTCCTTTACAAGTTTTTTTATAAATGCACCCTTAATGTAAAGTGAGTCCTTTTATTTCAGGCCACTGAATAAAGAATATAAATCCACTTTGCATTATGGCAGCAAACATGTCTATGTTCTGCTACTATGTGTTTCAGTTGTTTGCTGGGGTTTAATTGAGCAAAACACATGTAAAAAGACATTGGGAAATGGCATAAATGTATCTGGACTTTGAAGATAGAAAACAGGCTGGTAACTAGATATCAAGATTTGCAAATGCATTTAGTAGGATCTTTTCTGGGTCATTTTTTTGGCCATTACAGTGTGAAAATCACTGGTGAGGGTGTCATACTGATTTGGCATGAGTTCTCTGCTGAATCAGTATAAAATGTCAAATTTGTTGGACAGAATACAATGGCTTTGTCCACCTTGCCAGTAGGTAAACTAGACATTTTCTTTCTGTATCTTTCCTTAACAAGATAAATTGGTTCCTGTTTTACCTATCTTTCACTTTTGTGAAAGGAGAGGAGATGAATGGAATCTCTCCATGCTCTTTTAGGCTAAGTCAATGGCTGGAAAGTATATTCTTTTTTTTGACACTGAGAATTTTTATTGGAAATGCTGACAGAATCTCAGCTACAGTGTCACTGGTGTTTGCCTTTAACTTTGGTTTTGCCTTTAACTTTGGTGTTGCCTTTAGCTGCTAACAATCCCAAATCCATCACAAAGTTCCCTCTTAACAGGGTAAGACAATCACCATCCTTACCTTCAAGTCCAGTCTGTGCTCTGAGGAAAAATTAGGCTACCAGAGAGTTTTGCAGCTATGGTTACCTATATTTTTATAAAGGCCAGCAGAATGACTCAGAGCACTAAACATGTATTTAGTGGAAGGATCACAAAATTTGCTGAAAATTGAGAGCGTCCGACATTAAATATTTATGGCATTACTCTGGATTTGAATGTAATAGTAACATAGGAAAACACCAGCTGACTTCTTGAGGCCCTGCATTCATTGAGAGCTTGCAGACATGTCTTGTACATTTCTCAAAATACTATTATTTTCAAAATACAAGATCCTTAAGTCAGAATTTCTGGTTTCTGTTCATATACTGAATGATATTTTGAAGTAGTTTTCTCCTTTTAGAATTTGCTTTTCTTTTGAGAGAGAGTTTGTTTGAATTTTTTTCTTAATTAACAAAGGTGGATACTTTAAGTTTGGGTTGATACATTTTTTTTCCTGTAATGCAAACTTTTGTGTCTGTATGTTATAGTCGTTTAAGAATTCTCACATTATTTTTAAGAAGCCAGTGTAACAAGACATGTTATGGCAACATTTGCAGAAGAATCTTCTGAAATGTACCCAGAAGATATGTAGTAGAGCCTTCTTTGTAATTTAAACTTCTTTGTATGCTGTGTGTGTGAGGTGTTGTTCCTAAAGCTTCCATTTTCCTTGAAGGATTTCTTTGGAAAACGTTGTGGGTTAGAGAAAGAACTTTTTGTTTCCCATCCTCCCGAAAAGGGAACAAGATTTTCATGGACGGTTATGGGATAAAATCTTAGGAAGCACTAAATGCTGTTGTGAGCGCTGTAACATAAAGTTCTGGTTTGTTCCTTTAGCAAACCATAAAGTCTGCTCACGGAGAAAATTCATACCTGTTCCCTTCCTCTTTGGCCTTTTGGATTTGCCTGTTTTCTTTGGGGCTGTTAGGACCAAATGCTTTCATTTATTTCCCTCCACAATAACCCAGATTTATAGGCAAATCTGAAGCCTCCTTTACAGTGGTTGTACAGACACTAGTGTGGAACTGCACCAACACAGAACCCTAGACTGGATGTGATTTACATGTACACAGCATGATTTGTACTACCTCAGCTTATCTTTGGCTGAAAGCAGGGTAAATTAGACACGGGAAAGTTACTGCAGGAGCATCAGTCATTTTAGAGCAGGCATTTTTGTCAGTGAGCATACACTGAGCATTTTATTTAATATTGCTGTGTGTCAGTGTCTCCATCATTAAAATTAAGACATTTCCATGGCCTTTTAGGCTATCAGGATGGAATTAGGTGAAAAGTGAAAAAAAAAATCAAGAAAATTTCATGGGAGACCCAGAAAAAAATATACCTAGCTTTGAAATAAATGCATATCAGAGAATTGTTCTGCTGATCCGTCTAATGATCAGCTTACTTTTAAAGTAAAGTTGACCAGGCAAATTTTTACAGCACTTTAGGTCTAAAATATTACACTGTACTTCTAGCTATAGATCCCTGAGGGAGGATTTTTGTGTTCTTTTCAATCTGTATACAGTATTTATCATTTATCTGTTGGAATATTTTTGTGATGTTTACAATAAGTTTTATAATAATACAAATGTACTTGAGGTTACTTGTAGAAACAGTCTGCTGTTTTCTCGATTTTAGTATCCCACACAATCTTCTGGTGGTAAAAATGTCTGTGAGCCAAAAAATTATGCATATGACATGAATTGAAGCAGAGTGACACTATTTAGTAATACTGCAAAGTTTTGGATTATTGACAAATAACCTGAACCTAGCATGTGAGACATTAGGACAATTAACTTGATTATGTGGGATAGAGTCAAGCTCAAAGCTTTTGGGTTTTTTGTGTGCTGCTGGAAGTTTAACACCAGTCTGTTGTGTTGCAGTACAACCGCTACCAGCGCTATGGGGCTGAGGAATGTGTGCTGCGGATGGGAGGAGTGCTGTGTCCAACTCCTGGCTGTGGAGCAGGTTTGCTTCCTGAACCAGGATTGAGGAAAATTGTATGTGAGACAGGCAACGGAATAGGCTGTGGGGTAAGAATGTATGTTTTCCTTCTAGTGGTGTGGGAAATAATTGATATTGTACAATGAACACTATGATAGAGAGGGAAATGTGGTTGGCTTTCCTTTTCAATCAGTGACTCTGAATTGTCCTTCATACCAAAGTGGGATACTGTAGCTCAATAAACAATTTAAATATAGCCCTCTGGCTTAGGAATGATGACTTCATCATGTAGAATATGTCCATTCCATAATTTTTTGCTTTATTTGGTTTAAGAAGTTGCTGAGTAGTTACAGTAAGAAATTGAACTGTGCAAATGGAAATCCAAATGCACTCTGACTTTCCTTTCCTAGCACTCAGCAAAAATGAGCAGGATCTTGAGCAAACCATTCATTATCACAGTAATTTTTTTTTACAGAAAAAGGAGAGAGAATAGCCTGTTTGTGACACTGCAGTGACTTTGCTTGTGCATGTGAAAATACATGATGAAAAGAAATATAGAAATATTTTTGTTTACTCATAAAAATGTATTTTAAGCAAGGGGAATGAGCAATTAGATGGTGAATTTATGATGAAACTTGAAAATATTTTTGCTAAGAGGTCAAATCATAGGGACAATCGACTTTTTTGGCAGTAGAAAAATCAAGTACTTTACAAGAATCAAGCTTTGGGGGAAATAGATATACATAGAGACAAATCTACCTATAAAAGTACCTATTAAATGTTTGGTCAGAGTGACTAACTGGTGTTTGCACTTGGTGACTCTTTCCGTGGTTAGCATTATTGCAGAATTCCACAAAGACTATGAGAGAAGATAAACGATGTATATTTACAAAATACTATAATGCTCTTTCTGCTGTCTTTCTTGTGGAAAATGCACTTTTTATTGCAGTTTTGATGTTGCCCAAACTGATACCACAGAAGAATAATAGTTTGCTGAACTAGGAAGTTGCAGTAACTTGTCTTCTTTGAGTAGATTAGCATCTGTTGACCTTGGTTAATCTTCCTATCTGTCCATGAAGTGGTGCACGTAAAACAGAGTACTACCCAAATTCACTGAGCAGACTTAGGACTATAAAATAAAGCAGAATTTGGGAAAGAAATAAAAAACGTGACTGAATAAACAAAAATGAATGCTTCTGGATTAGCCATTAGGGATTGGTTAAAAAGTTAAAATCACAAATAATTTTCATTCTGCTCTCTGCCTTGAAATGATGAAGATCATCCTGTATTTTGCAGCTTCATTCATCATCATTTTGAATCTAAAAATGCCCTGTAAATAAGGTGTATGTAGCATAAAGGATTGATATATTTCCTGTTTTAGTAAACTGCTCTGTTTCCTTTTACGGACTCTGTGCTGTGCTTGGTAGTGATCAAAACTGCAGCCTTGAGTGTAACCTCACCCTTTGTTTTGAATTATGTGATGTCTTGAATATTATGGGGTACAATTCACTGAGGCTGAAATGAGAAGCAGAAGGCTGGTCTGTAAGCCAAATTTTGGTATCATTAAGGCCCTTCCTCAGAATCTATAATGGAAAGGAGTGAAAATATATGCCTTTGAATCTTTCTTTGCACCCTGACAAATGATAACCTCAAGGAGGATTTGTCACAGACTTGCTGTGGTGAGGGTCCTTGCATTGAAGTCAGCTGCTGGTGATAAAGCTGGCTGAAGGTAAAGATCCACCTGCAAGGACACCTAGACAGTTAGAAAAGCTATTTATTTTTACTCTATTTTAAGTAGTCACTTTCAGTGTTTTCTGTTCTTGAACTATGATGTGATTTTTCTCAGTCAAAACCTTTTTTACTGTGAAGGACTTCCACTAATTTTTATTGAATTCAGGAAGATCCATTTCAGAGTTCAGCATTTCCTCATGAGTTTATTCACGATTTACAAGCTCAAAGAAAGGCCCAAGATGAAGAACATCCCTATTATCCACCCAAATAAAGGCTGCAAAAGATGTCTTATAATACTTACCTGTACAGCTTAGATTAGAGGTACATTCCCTGTTGAAGCTGGTAAGCAAAGAAATAAGGAAATTAGTGTGAATCTGAAGATTCTCTATGAATGTCTGCATCATTCTTTAAGCTGTACTTTGGTTATGTAGTGTCTCTTTTGGGGTACTTGAACCTCTGTCTTTGGTTAAAGTTCACGGAAGTCACATCTAACATCAGTCGTCTGTTATTCACACAAAAGCCCTTGTAGAGAAACAAAAAAAAATTATTGCACAGAACAAAATTACTGTTCAGGTCTGAACTGGCATGTTAGAGTAGCTAACAACTGTCAAGTGGATGAGGATTTTGATTAACTGATGAGATGATTCAAGGGAGGGAGGAAGGGCAGGTTCTTTAGAGAAAGATGAGACAGTGAATGAAAAGGGGTTTCAGCAGCCAGTTTAGAAAAGTAGAGGCTAAAGAAACTGAACAGAGAATAAGCTGGCCACCAGGGACTGAAGCAAAATAAATATTCCAAATTTCAGAGAGATAACTGTGGAAGACGGTCCCAAACATGTAAGGACTATGACCAAAACTGAAAGAATATTGAATAAATGAACAGGTGACTGAGCTAGGCTAGGATCCAGACATTTTGGCTTTCTCAGTTTGTTTCTCTATTATGTGGAATGAGAAACTAGAATCTCTTTTTGCAAAGTGCCATCAGTATCAAAGGTAAGTGTGATTCTCCAGGAGAGTGCTCATAATTTGCTAAAAGGGGCTTTGGAAATGTTAAAAGATGGTGGATTTTGCTTTGTCTCAAGAAATCTGGAAACAGCAACATATGGGGCCTAGAAATACCTACACAGCCTGGTAAATGCCTATACAGAGCTGTACCAAAAAGTTTAGGAAAGAGGTTTAAATTTAAACATCCCCATATGTACCCTCTGCAGTCAGGCACTATCATCTATTCAGGCTTTCATGCAAAAAACAAGATATTTATTTTGACTGAAAAGTAGCATGGAGATATCCTTTTAAAGATTATGGATAGACCTCACCTAAAACCATGTTGTGGTGCTACTGACTGACCTCACTCTTGTCCAATCTTGCATATTTTTTATCATTAGCCATAAACTTACTAATTGATTTACTAAGATATTACCATTATACACTATTCTACCTTCATTACTATTCATCAGACCTATGTTATTAATTTCTATTGCTCAGCTATAAAATGTTGACATATTTAATACTAGAAAACAGCAACAAAACATAGAATATAGTACATGTTGTACCAGCTGGCCTGGGTACAGGAAAAACTGTGGTAAACAAGACATACTAAAGCTCTATGAATAAAACATTTTTATTGTGTTTTCTATTATACTGGGATATTATTTACTACACGTTAAAGTTCGGTTAGAAGTTTGGTTAAAATGGCTCTTTGAAAGGGACTACACTACTTCTTTATCAAGAAGTGTACCTCAGTTTCTACATACACAGTTCAATTGCCTTGCACAACATTCCATCTTCAATATCTTTCAGTGGGATGATAACTGACTGATGTGTAACTGCATCCCAGATTTTGCTCCACAATGATATGTTGTGCAGCAACAATAGTAAATGTTTTGCAGCATGCAATATCAGTTGACCTATCCCTTTTAATGGGGTGAAATGGGAGCTTAAGGATAGTGGAGACAGAGCCTCTGCTGGTCTTTTCCCCTTGAGTTTTAGTCATTCCTAGCATAGCATATATAAATATGAAGAATAATGTATTTCCAGAGATTGTCTGTTGTTTGATAATATCTTCCTAGGAGACCTGGCTTTTGAAGGTCCACGGAGGTACTGAGACTGGTCTAAACTATACTAAGGTCTGGGAACAATTTAAATTATCTTAGGAATAAGGTGTCGTAATTGAGGTTTTTGTTGTTCTTCTTTCCGATCCCCTAATGTGAAACTCCTATCTGCAAGTGGGTAGTCAGTGTATAAATGTGCAATGATCAAGTAAATTTTATAGTCTTGCAAGGGGAGCACAAAATTTGGGGTTATTTCATCTCTTTTACTCCATATTTACTGTTCCATAAACATAGTACATGGAAGAACATCAAAAGATGTTAGCTTTTTCTGTTCCCTTCTAGGATAGGTGAAGTTTTAAGGCTGCAGACTACAAGAAGTCCCTGAAAAAATCAATATATATAAATACCATGTCTTCCTTATAAATAGAATTCCTAGGCTGTTGTATTACATAAAATAAAATCCCTAAGGCGATTTCACTCTACCCAGCAATTTTTTCTTGTTGATTTCTTCTTGCATTCTTCTTCCATGGTTAAGGAAGCATATGTCAAAAGCAATTGCACCATATTTGTAGAATTAAAAATTGTCTGCCTTTTCTGAAAGCTTAATAGAATAGAGGACACTCTAAAATAGTTACATGAGAAGTGCAATATTCTGTTTGCAAAGCTGGGGTTTTTTTGTGATTTATCATCTCGTGTTCATCCATTTTCTAAGCAGGTGCATTTCATCTTCAGTAATGTCTTTGTTAAGTCCAGTAATAGACATGTAGGCAAACCCCAAACAATTGGGGAAAAACTTTTGTGTTGAAGAGAGAAATCTGGATTATAAAAATTCCAAGCAACAAGTTCTTATCCACTTAATTCTTGTAATTCAAATTATTATTTTATTGGTTGTGTGTGTCTTTCTAAACTTCTGGAGCAGGGTTGTTCAATTTAGGGTTTTATATCTCAGTTAGAGTTCTGTGTGAATGCACCTATCTTACTCTGGTATCTGAACTAGCTTGCAAATACTGTTTCATATATGTGAAAGTGTGTTGGAGTTTTTAAGAGTACCCTTTGCTAGATGTAAACAACAGTTTCCACATCTGGAAGTTATAAATATTTTATTGTGAAGTGCATGAGAATGCAATGCATTCTCATGATCAACATGAACTTTCTGCAATTTCTCTTCCTCTTGATTCTGGTTTTATCATATATATTGCCTGATCAAAATGTTTGAAATCTGACTAACCTCAAAGATTTTATTTTTAAACAAATATGTAGCTATAAATGTTTGGTTCAGGACATGTACTTTGTTTCTTTGTTAGTAGTACCAGGAGAAACTTCAATGTACATAAAGAGAAAACACGCAACTTTTAAAATAATTTGAGATATAAAGATAGCCAGGATGAGTAATGGTAATTCAAGACAACCTTTGAAGGTACTTGCACTAACAAAAGTCTTCAATTTTATATTCAGATGAATAAAAGGTCATGGGTGTAGAAGGTCTGTGTGTACAATGATCTGAATTTTTCCCTTAGCTTCAAGATGGGAATGGAAGTTGAAGCAGAAGCAGAAAATAGAGGCTTCAAGGTTCTGAAAAACAAAGGAATGATTCAGAAAACAAAAGACCTTGAGACCTTTATTTCATTTGCAAAACACTAAAATGGAAATAGGAGATTGCTGCTATCTAGTAGCCATAGCAAAATTGAAGGGTTACTGCTTGTATTATGTTTCAGGTATCTGTCCTTGTTCTGTATGTCATTAAATTTTTGTTTTTAAGAGAATGCACCAGAAAGGTGTGACCATGGAAAAGGTAATAGCTGAAGATATTGCTGTGATTAAGAAACCAGCTCACAGCAGGAGTGTTTCATAATATTGCAGGGGCAGTTTTTTCAAGGGGAATGAAAATGAGACAGACATTTTCTATTATTGCTAAATGCTGAGTTGCTAGCATTGCACCACAACCTCTAAGCAGTAATCATGTATTGCTTTCTTCTATTGAGTGGGCACTCCAGCCTTTAGAAAGTGGAATTCCATCTTGTTGACACATTATGCTTCAGTAGCTAATCAAGTTTTTTCATTGTTAAAATATGACGGGCTGACCAAATCATTATTTTTTTTCTGGTACTGTTTTACATGGGTTAAAATGAACTATAAAAGTATGGCTTTTTAAGATGTAGCAGAATGTTACTGTTTCAATAAAGTGTTTATCCCAGAACTGCATTGTGCAATTAACAAGCTATGTACTGTTGCCAAGGTGCATTATTTCCATTTCCCATATCTTGAAGTGCTGCAATTCATTGACCTCGTGACTGATAATGAAACTTAACTGTTAGCAGTGAGTAGATAAATCAATCTAGATAATGTTTCCATTTTTAATAACATGGATCAAATTAGTTCATAGTGCTAGCAAAAGCATAAGAAATACTTTTTATACAGAAAACAAATCAATTACTTACACTTGGTTTAATAGTAGAAGAATACCTGCTTTTTCCTTTACATCCCAAATCATGAAGTACTAACTAGAAAAACAGTGTTAGAAAATATGTGAATCTCTTCCACTCTATCTGAGCTAAAACCGAAACTTCATTATTTTTTCTGCTAGATGTCCAGAATATTATGGAATGACTCATAGCATGTGCTCAAATTTATGCAGGGTATAACTTTTACCTGACTTCTGCATTGCGCAGGCATCTGGAAAACAGCTGTTGTATATATACATTGCCAACTGAATGTGCAGTCTTCAGTTGTTTTGGCTTGATTTGCTATTCCGTGGCCTACCTAGTAAAATTTTAAACCATTTAAAATCTGTCATATATGTTCTAAGATAGGATCAAGGAAGTAAGGAAAAGAGCTAGTCACCCGATAAGAGGATGGAAGATGCTGGTCTCTGTAATCTAGCATGAGAACACAGATATAAGAATAACACTGTATTTGAGTCAGGGAAATTGTATTAGAGAGCACTAGGATGAAATCAAGTTCTTGCTTGTAAAAATAAGTCAAAACTGGACACATGAACTAGAGAGCATAAAACTGATCTCTGTGAATGTAAACCAGCTCAGACTGGAATTTGTAACAAATGTTTTGCAGAAGATAAATGATCCCAATTTAATCAATTTTTCTGAAACGGGAATGGGCTAAAATTGCAAGTATTTGAGAGCCATTTTAAATTGAGGGCTGAGAAAAAATAGCAGGCGGGTTTAAAATCATGTAAGTAGTTGATTTTAGGATTTATGAAGTAACACTTAGTCCTTGTAAACTATTAGATCAAAAAGTCTCCTGGAAGGGTGCTAGGGATTTTCATATTGGACATACCAAGCACTCAACTTTGTCACTCATTCAATATTTAGATTCCAGAGCCAAAGATGCCTTGGGCTTCCATTTTCTTCACCTGTGGAAAGAGAACAATAACATTTTACAGTAGATGCAATGCAAAAATGTGCATGATTTAAAATATCCATATTTACTGTAAATTGATATTAGCATATAGATGTGAAAAAACAGCTCCCAAAAAAGTACCTTCTCTGGAGAGATTCCTCTTCTTAGGTACCCATTGAGTATATCATGCTCTCATGCTCAGGATTAAATTGATCAGTGAATTCGAAGGAAAGTCAAAATTTTCTCTCAGGGTTTATTGTCAGGGACTGGATATTCTGTGCCAGAGTTGGTGGATGAGCTGTATGCCATCTCCAGGAATTTGGGGGGCATTTCTCACCTAGAAATTCCTTGTTATTACAAGAGCCTCAGGCTTTGATGACATCTCTGTCTATTTTGAACTATGCCTGTGGCACTGTACAGTTTAGTCTCTTGACAACTGAAGTGCTCTTGTCTAATTAAAGTAATTGGGCTCCATGTAGCACTATCTGGGTGATATTTAATGGTTTATGATGCTCAGGAGATAATATTAGATGAACTCATAATTCTATCTAGTCTTAAGTACAATGGAAGTTTATGACTGGAGAGAACTTGCAGCTACTTTTTTCTTACTACTCCTCTTGTCTTCAACAAAATGCCTAGATATATGTCTGACAGTCAGGACAATGTATTATCCTGTGGCCTATCAGAAAATACATGGAGTGCAAAAATCAGAAAGAAGGAAAAATAAACTGTGTGTAGCAATCATCAGTTAATTCTGCATGTTTGAAAAACAGAGCTCTGTCTTCTGACTTCATATTTCACTTACAAAAAGGATAAGGTTATTCTCCCTTATTTGATAGAAAGAAACACTTGGCACATGATGGAAAAGAGTAGCCATTTTAAATCAACCTATATTTCCTTCTGCCAATAGATTAAAAACTCCTGGTTACAGCAGCCTGTCTCAGACCACAAGAGGTGCGTGAGCTTTCTTGCTTATATAGTTCATATACTGACTGCAGTTTCATAATCAAGAAGATGAATACAAATGAATTTGTAAATTATTGGAGCCAGGTATTAGTAGAAGATTTGGTATGAATAAACAGATCTATCATTGAGTCACTGGAGAGGGAACAATAATGCAATCAGGACAGGATGTGCTGCTTGAGAATGGCAGCCACCAATGGGACAATTCTAATTGTGCAGGAGGCTTATTTGAGCAATCTTATAAAAGGTTTCTGTGTTTGAACAGGAAAGAGAAAGATGGGCTGAATGCAGGAAATCACTTATAAATGAAAAGGAAAATAAATGTGAATCAAAGTAAGCCTATTTATTTGCCTTTCATTTTAAGTTTCATATGAAGGCCTCCTGAGGCACTTTGGATTGTATTATTATGTTATTGTAAAAAACAGTAGGTGCTTAATCAATGAGAAATGAGAGAGTAAAGAGATAGGACCAGAACAATAAGACTTTAGATTAGAATGAATCTATTGACTGGCATTTGTAGTTTAGCCAGGATAAAAATCCAAAGTTCTGAACACTAAAGAAAAATTGTCATTATGTGTCTGGTATAATTCTAGCCTGTAGCCTAACTCAGAAGCAAATCACAAGATTCATAAAGTGAGCAGCTGGCATAGATCTTGAAACACTACTTCCTTTTACAACTTTTGTGGCACTTACAGTCTACATGTTTTTGGATGTCAGAATAAAAAGAAATTTGATAGAAATTTTGGGTTTAAGTCTATTCTGTATAAGTATAAATATGAAAAACAGTAGTTTGTGTCCATTTGGAACTTACAAATAACTATATCTTTTTTTATTAAAAGGTGTACCCCCAATTAAAAATGTTTGCAAGTTTTTGTATTTCTTCATTGGCTGATAAAAAAAGTGCCCCAAGACTGTCTTTCTCAGCATTACCTTTACTCTGTTTAGTATTTAAAATCTCTGTTGGTCAGCCAGGCTTGTGTTTCATTTTTTGCAAGACTGCAACACCATTTTTCATATGGAGGGCAGAAAATGATTGCTTACTGAGACTATGGAAATCTTTGTGGTGAAAAAAGGAATGGCACAAAGTGCAGAGCACAAGCATACCATAGGGATGGTATGGTAGTGTGCATTGATGCTTTTCCAGTGGTCCTCTTGGGTTTACAGCTATATAGGGTTTCTTATTGGATCTTTAAGGAAAAGCTCTTTCAAACACCTTACAATTACAATAGCATGCCTGTGAAATGAAGCAAAGCTCCTCCTTATCTTTTCACCAGCATAAGAGAAATGTTTTTTTTTCATTGCACATGTTGCATTACTTGTATGTACTATATAAAATCCACTATAATGCATCTGTTTGGGCTATGCTTCCTGAAGAGTGGGACAAAATTGGCATTAAAAATAAGTATAAATAATGTAGTTCTTATACAGAAAATTAATAGCTTTTGAAAATATTACTAAGTAGAACAGTTATTCTGAGATCAATGTTCCTCACCACTGGTATTTCAGTAAGTTATTTAATAATGATGTCACAAGCAAAACTTTATTATTTCAAAATAATTTCAGAGAGATAGCAAAGCTGCCATTCCACAATCAGAGCTGATTTTGAAGTGCTGAAACAAAGCTGATTTTCAATTACTAGAGTCAAAAAATCTGAAAACTGTCTTCATTGGTGTAAAACTGCTGTCTTTTGAAGTCGGATAACTCAAAACAAATAGATGATGCTTATAAAGCTTCAAAGAAAAATCCACTTCTAACAAAGCATAAGCATAAAAAACATTCAGCCTTAAAGAGAATATCTGGGAAAAGTTATAAGTTTATGAAAGTGAGTTTAGAATAGAAGTTGCATCTCAACCTTAACAATGATATTAAGGTCACTAAGCTGTAATAAAGGGAGTAAAGAAAATGTTGTAAAGTCAAGGGCGAACTATGAAAATAAAATAAAATGAAAATATAATGACCAAATTAAATAAAAGACATCCCTTACACGGTAATAACATTCTGAATGGAAAGCAAGGACATAAATTTGGAGAACAGTGATCAACTGTAATTCAGTGGGAAATAATAGAAAACCAGAATGCAGTGTGAGCTCATAAAACCGTCATGAGAAAGAAGAAAGGGAAAAATTCTGATAAGGATAATATAATATATCTGTGAATGGAGGCCTTGACTAAGGGCAGCAAATCATGGGTGGGTAACCAAGTGTCAATTAACTCCATTTTATCCTTGTATTTCTCAAAAATTAAATAATTCATGCCACTTAATTTTTTTTTTCCAAAAGCTCTCACATTGTATTGGCTGACAATCACTGCCATGATAGGAAATCTGTTCCACTGACACTTAAAAGACGTAAGTGAAGAGATAAAGAGTAAAGTTTAAAGGTACCGGTGGCTCACTTGTTCAGACTAAATAAGCAGTAAAATAGACTGGTAAAACTGGGCGTTGTTTCCATTCAGAAAGGTCACATAGCAGTAATATGTTTTGTATGTATCTCTGTCATTTTTATGCCAGTGAAAATGCTCACATACGTACAATCAAATAATGACATTGACAAGTCACTTATGCACACCTGAAATAGTTATATTAAAAAATACTGACTTTTAGACCAATCTAAAGGCAGTGTTTGTTATTAAATATAGTCTGCAAAGAAAAAATAGGTATGAGGCATGTTTTACAACATTATCATATATAAAGAAAGCTTGACAAGACTGTTTCCTACTTACATTTCCCTTAAAACTAAAATTAATTTTATTCCCTTGTTTTATTTAGGGAGCTTCTTGTAGATCTCTCAAACCTGCTTTTTGAAATGTCTTAATTTTTATGGTAAGGATGCTAACATGAAAACCTAATTGAGCAGCATCATTCTGGAAAAAAAAAATAGTTGAATAGTTGAATATACCTGTTGTTGACATACACTTTCAGTGACATTTGACCTCAATCAGAAAGCTGAATTCTTAAAAACTGCCAGGAGATCAAAACTAAAATCCACAAGTTCCCACTGGAGATGGAGGAGGAGTAAATCAGCAAGTGAGGGCATAAAGGAGGCAGCCTTAAGGTGAGGTCTGAGAAGACATGGTGGGAACTTACTGATTATTCAAAATTGTCACCAAAGCACCAATGTCTTCACTCCCTCTCTTGACTCAAAATGTGAGAAATTGCTCCTCCATTTTGTGAGAATAGCCTGGAAGGAGACAACAGGAACAGTAACTTGCCTCCTCTGCTGAGAGCTGTGACTTTATGTGAGGTGGTATCACACCTCTGCTTGGTTGGTTGATCCCTAGTAAACAGGTGGAGATAGAGAATACCAGATAGTAAGGGGAATGGGTTCTCCAGAGATCCCTAGCAGAGTCTGAAAATGCATATATTCTACAGGAATACCTAGAATTTCTTACATCATTTGAAGTGTGGGTCTGGCATGAATAAAGGATAGATGAGAGTATATGTGCCTTGGCTGTGCAAAAAGAGTTATGCCACATATTTGTGTAAATGAATACAGAATTGGGACAGTTACAGTAACCTGAACTAGTGGATGACATCCTTCTCCATGGCAGGGGGATTGGAACTAGGTGATCTTTAACATCCCTCCCAACCCTCACCATTCTGTGATATCATGAGCTGTGGTGCACAAGTGTGAAAGGAGCAGTGGGGCAACTGCAAGTATGTCCAGCGAGGGTGGTTTTTTAGGCAGATGAAAGCTTTACCAAGATGTACAAGGAGCAATTGTACAAAGAATGGCCTAGCCACACGACCATGATATTTTACGTAAGTTCCTGGTCATTGCAGAATTTTTTTTGTGAATGTATATTGACAGGATATCAAATTTGTGTTTGCAAATATCTACAGTTATCATATTTTTAAATCATTTACACTGCAAGGAAGCTTTTTCTGAGTATAAAGTAGTTACCTGAAGTTATTTGGGAAAGTGTTTTGGATTTGGAGATGAAAAAAATATGTCTGCCAAATAGTAGCATTGCTCTGAGCTAGAAACTCACCATATCCACCTATGAGAGGAGTGACAACTGGTAATTGGTGAGTTAAACAAATCAAAGAGGAAATAAACTGTGCAATAAATGTACAATGCAATAATAGCTTTTATATGCTGCTGTGGTTCTCACCAGTGGTGTTTTCATAAAATGCATCACAAGCTTTCAGTGTTCAGGGAAACACATTAGTGTTTTTGAATTGTTTTTATTATAAGCCATGCAAATAGTGTTTGTCCCACTGGGGTGTGACATTAATTATTAGCAAAAGATCTCTTGCATGATTTCAGTCCACACAGAACAAACAATTCAGTCTTTATTTCCAGACTGTGAAATATAACTATTCAAAACTGCATTAAAAAACATTTAACCCATGCAGAGTATTCCTGCTGAAGAGGCAACACATGGCAGAAATGAATTGCCCTAATAACATTTGCAAGTGTTTTGTGATTGCAAAAGTGTTATCAGTGTAATTCAAACATGTTCCCCTTCATTATGCTTCAGAAAAAAACAGTATTTAAGTTCTTTCATAAGGATGACCAGCAGTCAACTCCTGAAATAAAAAAAAAAGTTTTAATCTTTTATAGATAGATTTTTATAGAATAAGTCCCTGAGATAAAAGGAAACAAAAAATCAATCAAGCAAAACATACTTTTGCAAGAGAAGCAAGAGGAAAACAGTGACTTTTGAAAGGTAAAAATAAGCACTCTTGTGTAACTAATAAGAAATCAGTTCTAAGCAGAAAAAGGGAGCTGATAAGTCAGTAAAGAAATCATAAAGGCACAGTGGTAAATTATCTCAATGTAAAGGAGGACTAGGAAGGGTAAGGAGAGACCAACTTCCTCGAACGATGACCTTTTTTATGACCTGAAAAGTAAGAAAGAAATTAATACAAAATTTAAGCAGGTAGTAACATTTTGAACAACTAGAAAAACACAAGACACACAGGGACAGTCAGAAAGTGCAAGGTGTGAAACAAAATATTATTAATATAAAGTCTACCAAACACTGTTCAGAAAGCTTTCCATAAAGAAGTAAGAGAAACAGTAACATGAAAGATCAAGGGGGCTTTTGGTTGGTTTCTTATTGAGAGGAATCTGTATTATTAGAACACTCCAAGAAGGCAAAAGTGTTTACTTTTATGTTTAAATCAAAATTTAAAAGGTCAAACCTGCTTAGATGGTTAGCAGAGATAAAACCAGTGAAAAAGAATTTAAAATACCCACTACAATGGGGAATGGACAGCAAAAAAATGTTTTCAGATCCACTCGGCCTGATGAAGCTTTTCTTGTAGGAATGGCTGAAGAAAATCTGGAATATTAAGCATCACTTCTAAGAATAGGGTGGGAAATATTTTGCAAAAGGCAAAAGCATGAAGTGTGTGTCTAAAAAGAGGGAAAAAAACCATCATTTGGGGCTTATAGACCAGTGAGTTTAACTTGATTCTTGAGGGGAAATTGTAGCAAATAATTAAACTACTAGTAAGAAGCTAGAGGACAAAAAGATAAAGTCTCAGGAAGTGTGGACTTAGCAAGAGATTATCACACCGATATAACTTACTTTGCCAGAGTAAGAGGACTTGTGGATATGAGAGAAGTAGATGATGTTTTCTATATTGAATCTATCCTCACATTGTTTCATATAAAATTCTCATAGGCAAACTAGGAAACACAAGACTAGATGACAATTTCATTAAGTGGATATATTATTAGTTGGAAAGCTGTGTATAGGCTATTTATCAGCATTTCACAATTACAGCAGAGAGTTGCTTCAAATCTGTCCTGAGGTTGATAGGTTTTAATATTTTCTCCGATGGCTTGGTAAATTATTATAGAGGAAGGTTATTAAATTTGCACAGGATATGTAGCAGGAGGAGAGCCAACAGTTTGGGATTTGATAGCAATTCAGTAAGGATAAATGCAAAGTTTCTATATGTCAACAAGTACAAACAGCTGTATGTTATGAGAAAAAATTGCTTAGAGAGACAGCCACATAGCAAAAGATGATCTGGGAACACAACCTGTTCTTGAGTCGGCAGTGTGGTAGTGTAAAAAAAGCAAATGCTGGACTGACATATATAAATCACAGTAATTATTTCTCCTAATCCAAAATAACACAGCAGGGGAACATGAACAATGGTCCCATTTTCTGATGTTATTATTCAGTTAAAGAAGGAAGATATCCATTGAAACATGCTTCTTATCCAGGAAAATGGTCTTTTTTCTAGCCTCTTCCCATTCCACTTGGTTTGGAAGATAAACTGGTGAGATGTGCCATCAACAACTTTCTCCATTGCTGCTTGACTTTATTCTCCTTCCAATTTATAGCAGACTTTTCTCTAGAAATATTGAATCCCAAATAAAAGCCAACTGAAGCAAATAAAATCTAGTAAGTGTAATATTGCAAAATGCTTATATGCTGTCAGCGACCAACACACATAAACCTAGGGAGAGTTCATACACATGGAGTGTTTCTAAATACTGCTTTACAGAAAGCCAGTCCTAGCTCAGAGTCACATTAGTTCTTTCACCTCTCTTGTGAATTCTCACTGCCAGCATTTGATTAGATAATCTTTTTTCCTTCAAATAGCCAGCTGCTTATGAAATGGCACTGCTGATACTTCATGATAACACAGAATAAACTAGCCACCGTGTCATAAAATCACTGTGGACGTTTCATGAGGAAAGAAACATTTACCTTAACCTTTAAAAAAGAAATCTATCTAGTTCATACAGTCCACAGTTTCAGAGCTCCCAAATGTTTGATCCATCTCCCAGTCTGGAAATTGCTTAGGAAAGTCCACAATGTAACTGGTCCCATTCAGCAATTGATTTGTTTGAAAATGTTCATGGAAACTGTGGGATTTGAGGCATGGCATTGTGTAAAAGGAAGGAAACTGTCCATCTGCTTGTCTTTTTTTCTTTTAGCAAAGGTCATTCACATTTTAGGCCACATAAATCTTGCCATTATTTCATTGTATTTCCCATTGAATGCATATTGAAGTATGGAAGCAAGTCACCATCACTGAACTCCAGAAACCTTTTTATGCATGTTAGTTCTATGTGGTGGTGCCTTCCCTCACGGGGGGGCTCGGACCCCGCCTGTTGCTCAGGCACTGGCTATACAGTGGTTGAGTGACACGGGATCCGAGGATGCTCAGGAAGAGGAGTTGGAGGTCTAAAAACATCCCTTAGACATCCCCTGGGGTCGAGAGAAGTCAAACCCAGCCTCCCTTACCAGAGAGTTCTTCGCAGTTTGACAGTTCATTGGTCAGTTATTAGGTCATTCTCGATTAATCTTTAATAATTGGTCGTTATTACTGTGCCCCACCCTGTAAGCCCCGCGCTATTGGATGTTAGTGTTTTCCACGCCCTGTTTCTTGTGCCTTAAAAGTTCGTGTTTGGTGCATGATTTGGAGAATTTCTGGTCTGCCTTGGACTGTAATAAACCGTCTGCACCCCAGCCAGAAATCTCCCTCTCCTTTTCTTTGTGCTCTGGATCGCCATGCGCTCAGCGAGCTACTATCTGCACCTACTGAGGGCAGGCTGCCTAGCCTGGGGCAGTGCCATTGGGATACCTCCTTGCAGCGTGAGAGGTTCTGGCGAGCCCACATTCTGGGCCACTGGTTCCCGTGCGAGGGGTCGATCCTGGCTGCGATCGGATCACTCAAACCCTCTGAATAAGCGGCGCTCCCAGCCCCGAGGTTCCATTGAGCTATCCCGAGGCAGGGCTGAGTGAGTGGCAACGCCGCAGTTCTACAGTGTTATTTTCCCCTGTCCTTTGGACCGACTTATTTCTTGTAGGTGTCTTTCTCAGATTTAAAGATGCACAGCTGTGTGTGTGCTGGTGTGTGTATAGGTGCATGTCAGTTTTCCATGCCTTTTTGTACTACTTCAATTCTGTAATTTGTCTTGTGGTTTCACCCTTGCACCCCTTCCTTACCAAATTCTGTAATAAACACATTTGAAATAAAGCCTTCAGAGCTGTTATCAAGCAAAGGAATATTTCAGTTTGTCTTTTTCAGGTATTTTCAACTAATTCTGCTTTAAAACAGAAAAAGCCCTCAATTTTTTTGGCAAAATTTATTTCTCTTTAATCTTTTGGGTACAGTTAGATTCACTTAATCCCCTCCATATTATTTTGTAGTATATTGGTTCTTCAGCACTTAGCTATTCATGTAGCGTTTCTATTTCTTGTATGGTTTGTTTTTCACCTTGTACAATCCTCTCAAATGCAGCACTTCAAGTATTATTGGTTTTAAATGTCTCTTTTCCTGCTGGATTAGTTTGTTGAAGACATTTTTCACAGTTTTCCCATTTTGTCTCTTTATTAAGATTTACCTGTGATTTTACACAGAGAACAATACATGCGTATACACAATTCAGCAGAAGTTGTATTTTTGAACATTTGCAAGCAGCAGAGAAATCCTATTCATTTAAAAGTGCTCCTGTAGTATAACTGTGTTTTCTATGGCATTTTACCATGGTGATATTTTTATTTTGTGAATAGCATAATCCTTTTCATAGAACTTCCTTTTGTTTTGGTATTCAATAAACAGTTGCAATGACACTGATTTTCTTTTTTTTTTTTTTTGTTTTTTGTATTCCTGCTTTTCAGACTTCTGTAGCTAAACCTTTCTATTTGAATATGCTGAGAAGATGAGTAAGGAAATGTATCAGATTTTTAGGAGTGAAATATTGTTCATATCTGAGTTTCCTTGTCATGTGAAGCTTGTTCAAAATAGTCACTCAAACCAGATAAAACGAATTTTACAATCAAGTTCAGTCACATCTTTTATTTAATCTGTTTTCATATTAAGAGTTTGGGCGTTTATGTCATTGCCAAGGAGAAGTTGTTATAAATGGAAGTTGCAGAAATATTTGAGTGACAGCAATCGGGATACACAATGTAATTTTTTAAAGTTTCTTAAATAAGATAGGAATGTATTTTTGCACATATGCATATATGATACCTTTGAACAGTTGATGGAAATTCACAGAAATATTAAGAGCAGCAAAACTGCTGTATCCTAATGATACCAGAACAGCTAACCTTTCATTAAACTGGAACTGTATTTAGGAATTGAAAATTCTGAGGTTTTTTACGGACTCATACAATTTGACTATGCCTAAAAATGCAGATTAAAGCATGTGCTTTTCTCAAGCATCCCAAAAGATTTTCATTTGGTTTCCAAAGGATGGTTGTGTGGCTTGCAAGCAATATTCCTATAATGTAAACCTAGCTTCTGAAAATAATGTTCTTAATATTTAACAAAATTATCTTACATTATGATTACTTCTGATGAAATAGTTGCAACTGGTATTTTAAACTTGAATCATCAGGCAGAAGGCAAAAGCTAATGGGAATCTTAACTGGGAGTTCCCTTTTGCCCTAATGTCACTTTTAGCAATGGCTACTTTCATTCTTCTGATTGTCTGCTTTGTTTGATATTCTAAGCAGTTCATGGTAGTTCCAATTTATTAATAATGATAGCACCTCCTAGAATGTAGTTTTTGCTTAGCTGAGCAGCGTCCGTTCTAGAGAATGATTAATTGTTCATATATGGCCTTTTTTAGAGCTGGTCTCTCATGACTGGTTTTGGGAAGCTTTATCCGTTTGTACTCTTTTAAACCTGAAAACATCATATGGTAAAGAAAAATGAAAATGGACATTTAAAACCCAGAGATTCATCTTTAGCTTGCCTTTTGATTTAAAGCTAATAATTTTTTCAAAGTAACAAAGGCTACCCTTTCTGACCATGATGGACAGAGTCAGATCAAGCAAGTAGGTTAGCTACTTCAGTTAGTCCACCATGTAGCACAGTTTAACCGCAGCTGTCATGTCTTTAGAACTTGTACTGATTTGTTTAGCATTTGATTGTGGATCAAGGAATTGAAATAGTGACCATTTAATTGTACAGTCAATAAGATGAAAGGACAGGACTGGAATAACTTCACATGTTAACATTCTGGGTTTACTCATAGAAATGAGCTCTGTAAATGGCTACAGAGACAGGAATGGCACAACGTTCCAGTAAAATACTGTAAATGAATTTTAGAATTCCTGATTATTAGAAATATTCCGTAAACATTCCTTAAAAGTTTTATTAATTACTTCATTTTTCAATGTGGGCTTGTCAGCAAAGGAAATTGGAAGATTTCTTCTGATGTCTTGACTTGCTCCAGTACATATCTGGATTGAGTACCACTTTGATTTGTTTACTCAGAGAGCTGTTTCATTCCATGTGATTTAAAGCAACGGGGAAAAAACCTGGCAGTATCAACTGTGTGTTGTTCTCTGTCATATATAGTGTCAATTTGAATGTGAAGATTAGTCAAGATTCAGGGAAGTGGTAGTTGGTGCTTATCCTAAAATGTTTTAACAAGCAACTGATTAGTTTTCTTGCACAAAAAGACTATTTGAAGGAAAGCTGAGCAGAGCTCAGAGAATATAAAGCAAATGTCTAGACATCTCCCTACCAAGAAAGAAGTTGTTAAGTTTTATGGCATAATTTCACAGGTGGTTAACTGTGTAGCTTCTAATATTTGGATGGGGGATTTTTAAATTATTATTGCTCTCACATTCTTCATAATGCTTAGGGGTTTGTAGGAGGGGGGATGTCTTTCAAACAATCATTACTTCCACAAATCTGTATTCTCGCTCTACCCAGGATCAATTTAAGGTTATAGAGGCCTGAATGGCCTGACTCACACATGTGACATGTGGGAGACCAGAAGCAGCTTCCAGCAGCCAAGAGACCAGTAGAGCCATGGAATCACATTTTTGGTATTGCAGTCAACAACTATCTACATCTTCTTTCTTCTCCAGTGATGGCACAGGTCTCTTGCATCATTCACTGGCCATGCAATGGGCTTATAATGTTTAAACCCAGCAGAACATCCAGCCTTCTATTTCCTTGTTTTGCATAAGAAAATTACAATAATAGAGAATTGTAGTCGAAAGGATCCCCTGTCTAATTATACTCCTGACAAATGTTTGGCCCTCCACTGCAGGTGCTGGTTTTGTCAGAGTAGCAGTTATCCAGACATCACATAGTTGCTTCTGAAACTAGCAAGCTGCAAATCAAACAATGCTGCTCTTTCTGTTTGTATTATCTGCAATATTCTGAGGCACCAGGCAGAGGAAGAACCTTTGAGCGGGTCCCCTGAAAACAGAGGACAAAACTTTCACTTTTGTGAAACCCCATGCTCACTGAGAAAATTTGAAGTGATATATCTAGTGTTGGTCAAGTCTTTCTCAGGAAACAAATCTCCCTGTAATATCTTCCTGATACTGGTTAGACATCTCGACACATGATGTAACTCTACACTTGCACCAAGGGGCACACACTATTGTGCACAAGTGAACGTTTTCAGAACAATGGGCCTCCACTGCTGATGGAAATGTTTTGAATAACAGTGTGCTTGTGATAGATAACTGAATCAGGGAATACTTTTTCTTAAGTAACCTTAACCGAGATATTTAGATAAGGAGTTATAACTTCACTTTATCATAGAGGAAATAGCGCTGTTTTCCGCCTAAGACACCCATTTGCTCACTCCCTTTCTCGTATAGTCATCCCTAAGTCCCTTCCAACAGCCCTGAGTTTTCAAAATCTTTCTGAAACTGCCTTTCAAGGCAGTCTGTCTGTAATGGAACTTAATCCTGAAATGTCTTCCTCAGACTTTGAGGAGGTTTTCTTCCTAAAGAAACAGTCAGATTTGGAAAAAGTCTTGTTTCTTTCATCTGATGATTCCACAATTCATCCTTCTCGTCTCTTCCCAACTACAATCAGAGAATCATTGCTTCATAAAACTAATTAAGACTTTCAGGAATGCAGGTGCTGGTAGCCCAGGGAATCCCCAATCCTTTGTCTCCATATAGTTGTGAAGACCTTGCCCCACTATAGCACATACTGTTTTCAAAGTATGACATGTTCATGGTCTTTTCCTCTTAAGAATTTACTGGAGATTGCAATGAAGAGTGGATCATGCAAAAATAAAAGCATTACTGAAAACAGCTACAGATTTTAAAAGCATTCACTATCAGAAAGTACATCTTAAAAGTTTCTATGTTCTCTGTTCTTCTTAGCACTGCTATGCTGTTATGCCACACAGCTGTCTGAACTGGCTAAATTTTTGTTCTGAAATTTGCCTCCACCTGAAAATGAAATGCCTGCAACCTATTGTTGTTCCTGTCTCCTCAAGGTTTTCTCTCTTTTCTTTCCGTGCAAATTTTGCTGTAGTTCTCTAGAGAAATGAAAGGCCTTTGAATTGAAACTGATGCTCCTAGACAGTACAATGCTGTTGTCATCTGTGCATTTACATTTTCCATTCTCCTTGGCTTGGCTATTTACTAGAAATACCAGCTTTCTGTAGCCTTAAGACAGAAAGAATGTCTTACACTGTGTACTTCTAGAAGCTGTTGCAATGCCCTGTAGGGCATCCTAACTGTTGTCCTAAATTGAGATGACAGTGTTGCTCATATTAAATTGCCTTCTTGCTTGGCTTGGCATGCTGGGATCCATATCTATTAATGCAGGAGTGTCCAAATGTCCTGCTAGGAAAGCAATTTGTTTCTCAGTAGGGTGTCAGGAAAGCAGCTGGTCTAAGAAACTATCAGAGGTGATGTTAGGGGCAAGTTGTGTTTTTCTTGATTTAATGGAAATTTTACTGATCCATTTCCTTGCCTGTCCCCACCACTTGTCAACAGGGCAGCACATATCCATCTTCAGCCATCTCCTATCCCTCCTGACAAGCCTGTCATATCCCTCTTGTGGAGAGACAGGCTTTCACACAGCCTGAGCCTCATAATAGACACTTCAACAACAGCAAACATGTTATTAATGGATTTTTTTTTTAATGCCCTACAGAGACACAATTTCAGAACATTCTTGCTAAGTACCGGTTTTTAAACCTCCACTTGGAGAGAGAGACTCTCACAAACTAAGGTTTATTTTTGTCTCTCTTCTCTTTTTGCAGATATGCCATAAAGTGCTTTTAACCCCTTCAGTAACTTTTATCAGTTTGCCTTTTTCTCCATTTATATTCTAAATTAGATTTTAAGTCAACTAATGTAAGAGAAATGTGAGTTTTCTGGAGTCTCATTCAATGGCTTATTAATGCTAATGTATGTTGGCTGTTGTTTGAGAGAATTATTATGGAGGTGACTATAATTGTGTAGCTAGACTGTGGTTATGACAGAAATAATTTTCTGGTGATCTTAAGAAGGAGCAGTGTAGAAGTAGGGTGTGACAGCCTATGTCTTTATGTCTGTAGTTGTATCCTGATGTAGGTAAGTACAACATGAGGTGTGTGATACAAGCTGCTAATAAATAAGGGGCATGCATGTTAAAGAATACTTCTTAATTAGGTTGCTTGAAAAGTTCATAAGGGTTAGACACAACTGGGGCAAACTTTACTTGCAGACCATGTCATAGAATAAATCAGAAGTCCTGATTTATTCCAACAAAGTCTAGAACAAGGAGCACATAAATGTTCGGTGAGAGCTAAAATAATTTTCTTTGTAAGATGCAACAGAATAGTTTGAACTCTCAACATAATGAACTTCAGTAAAGAAAACAGCCTTAACCTTATTTTACTTAATTGTCCTTCAGTGCTTCCGGGTGTCTCTTAGGTCTGCAAAAGCTACACCATTTTTCAGAAGGTAGCTGCTCAGAAATAGTTTTTAAACATAAAATGGGTTGCCAGATTTTAGTCTGAATTAAACTCACTAGGATATGCCCAGGATATGTCGGCTATATTTTTCTTTTTACTTTAAACAGCCACTTAGACTATATGTGTTATGAAATATACTGGTGAGGCTTCTAAATCCTTCCCTGCTACTTATTTTCATTTTCAATGTCCTTCTGAAATTTTTGAAACTTTAAGTTCGAGAAAGAATTAAGTTTTAACTTCCAGACTTAACATGCTCCTTGAAAATGTAAATGCTTGGTTACCTGGTCACACTTTTTCCTGATATCAGTGACAAAGGTTTGCTTGATTATACTTAGATTATAGCTGATACCATAGTATGCAACTGTCACAGACCTTCGGCCTGTAGCTTAGCAAAATGGATAGTGTGGTGCAAGATAGGAAGAACCTTTATTTAGACAAAGAAGAGTGAAAGGTTAATTTTACAACTTATTCCAATCAGGTTGAAAAACCCTTTAAAAAGCACTATGTAATCTCCCTAAAGTCCCCTAGCACTAACTCATCATGCATTTAATCCATAAAATGCATTTGTCGTATATGAAAGGCTGTGATGGTTAATTTTTGAAGCACAGCAAGATGGATTTTAATGTGTTTGGGGTTTTTTGGGTTTTTTTGGTTTTGGTTTTGGTTTTGTTTTTTGTTGGTTTTTTTTTTTTAATTTTTATTCAGATAGTTTTAAGATTTGTTACTTCATTTTCACAGGCAGTTTTTCATAGCAGTATCTTCCATAGTAGGGTTACTATAAAAATACCAAATATTACCAAGCATGTAATTTAATCTATAGGTTGCTATATGTTTATAACACTTTATTTTGGACATACATTGATATGAACATTATAAGACTGAGGTTTTGCCAGCATTTACCTGCTGTCCTTTGAGGGAATCCTGTCATCTGCATGGTCTGGGTCTAGGATTAATGTTTTAACAGGGCTTGATTTCAGATTTAGCCAAGTTACAGCTATCTCAAAATTACTGTTTACAGGTATCCTTTTGGAATTATTTTTCAAAAATGATAGATTTTTTTTTCTCTTTGCCTATGGATGTTGTGATGTAATACGGTTGACTGTATGATTTGTCCTACCATTTTCAATTTTCATCTGTATTCTTTGGCTAGGAGTTTTCTTTGTGTCATTAATTTGCATAATGCTTAGTACGCTATGATTCCTGACCCACAAAGTTGAGCTAAATGAATGAAGAATAATAGGTATATGTGAATATGTAACTGAATATATGTAAGTACATACTTCACTTTTACATGTAAGATTTTACAGTATATGCAGTAATAAAACAGCAAAATTTACAGAAAGGAAAAAAAAACCAAACAATCTTATTTTTTTAAATGTAACAAAAATAGCAGGGAATTTTGGGCCTTTACCTGCTAGGACATAGATGATTTTACACATAAGTCATATAAGAAAAATAAAACACACCAGAAATAGTTTAGTGTAAATATTATGAGGGATTTTTTTTCATGAAAGGAAGTGCATATTGAATTGCACATATATGTGCATAATTTAGTCTCAAGTGAAGGAAAGAAAAACTGTCTCCAGCAGGTTTCCAGTTTACAGTTCCACTTTGAATTGCATTTACTGTATTATGTAACTGATGTTCCTGCACCACAACATATTGCACATTTTTCATCATTTTTGTATTTTATTATAAATATTATTCTAGTTCTAATATGGGAGACTTTCTACCATCTAGACCATTATTTAGATCTTACATCTTATTGAAATATATGACAAATTATTCCATATTGAAATACATGACAAACTGAATCCATATGAACATGAGAAACTTGTACCATTATTTCAAATATACTTTCTCCTGAGCTAATTATATTGGTTTATACATTTTTCATTAATGTCTTGGCATTGAAACTCTATTAAGAAGGAACACAATGAGATTGATTTAAAGGTGTCAAGGTGACAGTAACCTAAAAGGGAAGTCCTTGGAGATAACAACTTGAGAGGGTGGGATGCATAAGTCTGTATATATTTCCAATATGCATGCTCTTATTTACTTACTGTTGTGTTTAGATCAAACTTTAGGTACCACATATACCTAAATAATCATCACAATGGAAAGAACTCAGAAACTGCATAAGATTACTTTGACATTGAGTGCTTCATAGCTTTTAATGGAAATTACTCCTGACTTGATTTTATGTTTGCATTTACAAATTAATGGAATAGAAGAGAATCTGAAATATTCCAGGCCATCTTCTTAACTGCCCTGCTGATCTCTTTATATGAATCCATCCGTTCACAGCAGTAAAACTGGATTAATTGGATTAGCACTAGGGAAAGTCAATTTAAGATAAAGCAGCCTCACTGAAACTTTAGTATGTCTGGTACTGGCCCAAAAGTGACTGGGCCACTGAAAGATGAAATCACCTTTTCTCCTCATCCACAGCTGTGTCAACCCAGCTCAGAAGCTGGTTAAGAATAAACAATGTGCCCTGCTGAATTGCTTCTCTAGTGGACCTTGTTCTTGTCTTTGGAAATGCTTAAGGTGAAGGCAATACAGCTGAATATAGACTTGTTATTCATTATATGAAGGAAAAGCTTTAAGTCATCTCTAAGACATTTTGCTTTTGAAGTGATGAGAAAATAACAAGAGTAGGAAATCGTAGTTTATCTGAGTATGACTGAGTTTCCAGACTCAAATGATGTAAGAATGTACATGAGGAGAAGTAACATACAGATATTTGTCATACAATTCTAAGTTTAGTCTGAAAGTGAGAAAAACTGTGAAATAATTTAGGAATTTTTCAGGTTTTTGATAAATGGTCTGCATGTATCCTTTTATGCAAAAGGATACTCTTCCACAGAATTGCCATTCTTCTGGTAATCTCATTTTCAGTAGATCTATTGATGGTCATAATTCTGCTGATTCACACATACTGTGTAAGTGACAGATCTTTTTTTTTAATTTCTTAAGGTGTCTTAATTTAGCCATTTGATTTTTCAGAGTTTAAATGCTGCTTTTTTTCACTGGCCCCACTCATTATGAACATATTGTATGGTATTAATAATATTCTCAGTATTCTCTGATGGATCTTCTCACTTTCCTGACTCTTCTTACTGTTATTTTCTTTCCAGTCTCCTTTATAGCAACAAGGAGTATTGGCTATGTTTAAACTATGGACCAGACACAAGCAGATGTGCAGAACATATTTCAGTGTTTGAGATGTGTGACATTTCTTTATGTAAGCCTTTTTTGCTGAAAACCAATAATAGTTCCCACAATAAATGTAGTAATGTATGTACATTTTGTCTTCATTCATTGTTGCAGGTAAATTCTTATGGAAATAACAGCAAAATGTTCTACTGAAAACATTGACTTTTGAACAGTGAATCTCATTACTGGCCACACTTAGGACACTGTGTGTGTCCAGATTGTTAAAGGGTACCTGCTTGTTAAACCTTATTTCAGAATCTGTAACTGGAAACTTTGGTAGAGATGTAATAAATTTAGAAACTGTAAGCAAATCCATATTAATAGAAGATTTAATAATAGAGAATTTGTATAGTAGAATTCATGATGTGTGTGTCTGTGTGGGTATGTGTGTGTGAAAAGAGAGTAAATTTTAAAAATTCTTGCGTGTGCTGCAGCTCAAAGCTCACAGAGAGCCAAAGTCCATCTCATGATAAAAATGAATGCCACTCCAGAAGCTGTCTCCACAAAACTGAGATATTGTTTTCTCAGTCTAACATTTCTCCTGCCAGTTGGCAGATATTTTTTCAGAAAGTAAACCATCTGCTGCTTGAACCACACATTGACTTTGTGACTCACTGCTTGCACTGTTGTTTCTCATCTTGACCCATGATCAAAAGGTATTTGTGCTTCAGTGATATTGCAGCTAAGCAATAAAATTAGAGTATTTTAAGCAAACACAATCAAGGAAATAATTGTATATATTTATTTTCAGAGCATGGTGTGTGGCAACTGATGACACCTAGTAGATATCAAAGGTTTCAGGGTCTCCTAGAAATTAGTGTTTCCCCTGAAACCATTCCCTGTTAACACAACTTATCCTTTGTTTTCTCTAACAGCAATTCTCACAGTGAAAGTTTTAAAGGAATAGTTATTAAAAGTGTTCATTATTTTACCAAGATTGACCATTGAAACTAAAAAGATTGAAATAACTGAGATTACTTTTGAGTTTATTGAGATTATTTTCCATTTGAGGTAGATGATATGCTTTTTTGTGATAATATTTCTTAGTGTGACATATAAAGCAATGGACAATTTTCAGTCTCTCAGTCCTTGCTGATAAATGTAGTTCTGTTTGCATAAGGAACAAAGGAACAAATTGACAACTTTAGTTTCAATACTACTGAATTTAAAATGCAATAGACTCAACTCTCTCCTTTGTAGGCTTTTGCTTCCTTTACTATTCAGAAAAATGGCTATTTCCCCCTTTGAGTCAAGGTGGCCAATTTGCACGACAAAATCACAGAGGAAAGGGATGGATCATGTTTCTAAAGTGTGTTCTGAGTCCAAATTTCTTACTCTGTTCCTTTGTTCAGTAAAGGGAACACGTCAATGACTGATCTTTTGGTTCTGCCCTCTGATGAAAGAGACTTCAATTCACCAAAGGAAAACAACATAATATCATATAAAAACCAGCCTGTTTCACTTCTGTAGAATATTTCTGTTATAAACAAAGCAACAGAACCTCTGGACTAGATTTAAGCCAAATCAACAAAGGAGGAAAAGGAACTACAGCTTCGTTTCTCTCTAGGAGGTAGGAAACACTTCTTCAACATTGTTCATCTGATGGTCTTTGAAGTACTTTCAAGGAGACTTACCCAAACATGCATTGGTGTTCAGGAATTTCCTCTGAGAGATGAGGGTTCAAGGCTCCTCAGGTAGAAGAGGGAACTGCTGTCTCCTTGTCATCTGCTCCTGAGCTTCATTGATTTTTGTGAACATAGCCGGGAAAGGAGAATACACGCAACCTATCTGCCTAGCCCATGCCAAATTCACAAATAATGTTGGTGAGTTTGAATCAAATATCAATTATTATAGCTCACACCTGCTTAATTTGCTTCCTTTATTCAGCATGTGGAAAAGGATTTTGATTTCTCTGATATCACAAAATAAAGCTAAATGGTAAAACTACTTTTTCTATAGTTTCAGCAGGTTCCATACCCTCCTTCAAAGAAAAACCCGAACAAAACCCAAAAAACACAGAAACAGAAGACCTTTCAGACAGTTCTGTCTATTCAGTAAATATCCTAAAGGTGTCTAAGACACTAAAAAGAGGAGCGAATGAAAGAGCCCATGCTAAATTTGTTTAAACAGACAGATGGCTTGAACAGAAAGATAGCATATTCTCTCCCTCAACTATAATGTTCTCAGCAAGTGTCTCTGTTGAAAGGACAAGCATGAGAAGAGATAATAGGATCTTAAGATAACTAGCAGCATATCAACAAAGCCAGTCTGGCACAGAGTTATAAAAAATAATTATTTTGGTATTTATTTGACAGCCCTCAACATGCTGGGAGCTAGAGCTCCTGCTTTTTGTTTGGAAAAGATATTCATCACATTGTTGGATATAATCTATAAGGAAATAAAACCCACTTGGTTCATGTTAGTCAACTGACTGGGGACTATTCTAAATATTTTTGGAGAAATTTGGCACAAGTGTTAAACACCCACTTTTGTGAAGCATATGGTGCCGTATAATGGGTTTGTCTAATTGATTTTTAAGTTTGTTGGGTCAAAGAAGTAATAACATCAGCCTTTTTTTTTCTTCTGAATTCACTAAAACCTATCAAAAATAAAAGAAGGAATATTATGAAGTGAAGAATAAAGACCGTTTAAAATCACATATCCTTGAGAAAGACAAGTGTCACTGAGACATTAAGAACAAAGAAATATCATACTTATTTAATGTATCTTGGGGACTGTGGAGGAATCCTTATGAAGACAATTATTTAGGTTCCAGAATCCCAAAAAGCCATGCAGTAGACTTCCATGTCACTCCTTTACTGAGTAGGAATTCTTAGAAGTTGCTGTGATTTAATAAATGAAAGCAAAGCTCAAGCTATTAACAATCAGTTGTGGACTGCCATTTTAGCTGAACAGTTGGGACAGAGTAGTTCACTGATGTTCAGTGGGGGGACTGTGGTACACAAGAATGTTGGCAGTTACTATCTCAGACTCACGAGAAATGCCATTCTAGTGCTTCCCCTGGAAATTGAATATATATAGGACACTTTGGGGGCTGCTGGTGCTCTATGACTTTAAAGGTTTGAGACCCCATGGTTTTCAGATGTTTTTACATACTAATAATTTTAGAGTATAGATGGGATTAAAGTGACATAAACAGGTTGGGCTGAGTGTTTTCAAGGGATAAATTATATTTCCAAGAGTTAGGCTATGGTAGCATTATTTACAGTGATGGTATTTTGAGTCATCCTTTTCCTTATGATTGTTAAATCATAAGCAGATTTTGTGTTGGTTCAGTGTCTGCTGCATCATGTACCTGCATGTGAAGGGGGTTCCTTAACTTCACTACCATAAACTATTTTATGTTATCAGTAACATACAATAACAGGAACTGTATTGACTCTAGAAGAGCTATTTCTGTTACAGAATGCTATTTAGTATATGAAGGTGATCAAAATTCTTTCTTCACTAGAATTGCTAAGATTTTTCTAATTTTAGATTATCTTTGATACTGTTGTACTGACATATCTGACCATGATTAGAACACAATCAAATATTACCATTTCTCATGTTTCATGAGCAGAGACAATTAACATTACTGCATTGCATAATCACTGTTCAGCAAATTAAAGACAGAAAACAGCAACAAAATCATTAGGTTGCTCTCTTCTAAATTTCATGCAGGGCAACAAACTGAACCCTGTGAATTTGAACAAGAATCACCATTATTAGATAATAAATCTAGTAATATCCTGAGGTGCTAATAGTGTTGAAATAAAGATCTCTTATCTATTGGTGAATTAATATATCAGAACATTAGACTTTAAATCTAGTAGTCAAGGGAGGAAAACCTATTGTGAGAGGTAAATAGTTAAAAACATGTTTTTCTGAAGTGTGTCTTACACCACAAGGAGAAAACTTATAATACTAAAACTTCCTAAGTCTTCCATATTGCTATGAAGTGTCTGTCTAATGCATCTGGCAATTTTTACTTGTTATTTGGAGAGTGCTGTCTGGTTAGTACTGTTTGTGCCAGAGTGTTAACTGTTCTTGTTCTTGGTCTTCTCATTTTCTGCCAACCCTGGTCACATTTTAAAAAAACAGCTACATCAAAACCAGAAAGAGGAATGAGCTGGGAGCACAGCTGCAAGAATTATACAGTCCCTGAATTACAGTACCTGCAACAACTTTTCCCACGCTTACACTTCAGCAGGGTCTCATAAGAAGCTTTTTAACTATTTGAAATTGTTGCTTTGCATTTGTTTACAGCAACTTCTAATTGGCCTCACTTACCAGAAGGAGCTAAACACATGCTCTTTCATATGGTAAGGTAATAATTCTCTTCCTAATTCAGATAAAACAGTATGATAAAGCAAACATTAGTATCTATGGGCCTAATTTGTTGTTCAATTAATGTACATAATCTATATAGAGATCTCCTATAGCATCAGACTGATTGCTCTCATTAGAAAGGTTACAAATCACTTATCAGTCAAAAAAAAAAAAAAACCCAGACATAGTCTGATAAAAAGCACAAGGGATTGAGTGATAATTTTTTATTAGATGGTTCATTATCTAATCTGACCAACATTTACATAAATACAGATATACGTCTTACTGATGAAATTTCAGTTTCATTGAACATAACTGGAGCTGAACTGAGCTTAGACAGAGTGGTTTAGGGGATAACTGAACATAATTGGGCCCCTGTCACTGTGCAAATGTTGGAGTAAGGTAGTCATAATTCCAATGTGAAATTCTATACTACTTACGTTGGAATTGTCTCTGTTTTATGAGCTGCCTCTATCACTAATACCATGGTAAAGTTAGAATCCTTGCCTCAGAACTAAGACTTTGGAAGTGGCATGGTGAAAGAAGTGATGACCTGAAGAGGGGGAGTGAGGGGAAGGAAGCAAGAGGGTTACAGTAACATGTTATTCCAGTTACCTAGGTTAGTTTGCTTTCTGCTTAGTTATTTCCTTTTCTTTTCTTTCAAGATTTACATTGTGCAGGGCAGGTTTCCTGGGGGATTTACTCTGGGAAATATTTTAACTGTCATACCAGATACAGAAATATTTTGGGAGATAGGTTTTTAATAGCTAAGAACCAGATCCTCAACTTTTTGCTGCTTTTCAGTATTTGGGCAATGTAAGAAAACTGGGAAATGGCCTGAGGAGAATCTTTGACATGCTTCTGCATTTTGGCTGATTCTTGCTTGTATAATGGTCCCTGGTAGACTATTATGGTGCATTTTGAGCCGGGTCAACCCTGTTTAGCTCCTAAAGATACTAAAAAAGTTCAGGAGAGTGGTTTGTAAATGTTTTCTTCATTCCAACATAAGAAATTAGGTTCAAAGACCAATAAGTGATTCACAAAAGCTGCTTAATGAATACTTGAAGGGGCGTAGCATGGAACAACTCAAAAGAGCAGGAAAGTAGATGAATTTATCCATATAGATAGATACTATCCATTCCCAAGATAATAACTGATGCTATCTATAGAAAGCATTATCTATAACTGTCTTTCTTTCAACATTTAATTTAGAGATCATAATTGAGTCTGCAGTATACATTGTAAAATATACAGACCTGACAAATTGACTGAGTTAACAATACTATTGGATTCTTAACTGGGAATTTCAGAGATTTTGCTGTCTTAACTTTGCTGCATTTTCTGCTGCTTATTCACACATGCTGCAGAAATGCTATGTATAGAACTTGGCAACCTGGAAAGTTACAGCTATTAGTTTATCAGATAAATAAATTAAAGTTTACGGAATAACAAGAGCCTCTGAATATAAAAGAATATGCATAAATTATGTAATATTCTTAATCAAGGATCAGAAAAAAAAATCTCCATACTGGTTCACTCCTCTGGAGAGGCAAAAATGAGGAGTAATAAATTTTAGCCTTTAATGTAACATCATTCAGAAACAAATCAGCCATAGGAGTAGCTGTCACAGTCAGAGTAGTTTAAACCATGATAAAAGAATAGTAAATTGCTAATGCTACTGTATTCCAGGGAAGTTGCCTGTGGTTTCTAAGGTAAGTAGATTAATGAAACTCAAACTGCTGATGGCTAAGAGTAGGTATTTGACCTCAGTGCAATCTGAGTCAATCAGAAGCTTGCAGAGTATCCTTAGGCTATTTTTCCATTGTTAGATGTCCTGTCTCTGTGTACTAATAAAGTATTCCTCTTTCAGGCTGGTAGCCTGGTACAGGTATAGAGAGAATGGCTGTAAGGCTGTCTTAAAGAAGCCCTTTCATAACAAGAAAGTAGGAGCTTATTGCACACAGTCACAACTTGCAGTGGACAGCATTATACGTCACAGAAAAACTTACAAAACCCCTTATAATTTGGAGAGTCATGTAATTCCATGTTAGATACCTACTGAGCTAATTTTTAATTAATCTTTTAGAAGCATGTCTCTCCTTCAGCTGGAACACACTGCATCATGATATAGTTCATTGTAAAATCAAGATCATTGTAAACTTCCTTGGATTTCCCTAGATATTTGTTTCTTGTAATTGTCACTCTCTATGAGACAGGGGAAAACACTCCAGTTGTCAGCCTTGGCACACAGTAGTACAGCTACCATAGGGCAGGGGGGGATAAGGTGACATGCATTCTGTGTCTTCTGAAAGTTTTCACAACCCAGTTCTACTTTCTGTAGTGGAAATATTCTCTGCTTCTAAAACACTAAATAAAAAGAAAATTTAGGTGATGAGAACTCGGACTCCTTAATGCTTTAATTATTTATATGTGAGAGTCTTTTATAAAGCTTTCTGGGCTCTGGTTTTTTGGTTTTTTTTTTTTTGTGTTTTGTGAACTTAACCAGATTCCCATTTTATGTGGTCAGGAAAAGAACAGGTTTATAAAGAGTGCCCTTTATAAAAGTAAAATTGGTTTGTGGCTTGCAGAAGGTCACACAAGCAATTAACTTCAATCAACAAGAAGTGTCAGGAGTCCAGGGGAAATTATGCAAGTACGTTTCTCAAGATTTAGTGATAATTGTCTACTCATCATGCACCAGTTCTTTGAGGAGCTTCTGAAGATAATTGAAAAAAAAAAATCTCTCCTGTTCTTATTCTGGATATGACTTAGTACAGTCTTCAGCAGTTAATTTACCTTTCATTAGGAAGCTACCATTTTGCTGCTGAACAACTTAAAAGAATATATTATGCTTTGATGCTGGCATTTTAGTAATCAGTGATCAGGTACTTCTATTGACAACTTGATTTTTGAACCATTAAGCTACAGGTAAATCATGTTCCCAAGTTTTTCAAAGACTTTTTTTTTTTTTTTAATTCAAAATTAATCAGGTGGTTGCTGGTGCTAAAACATCTAGATAAACTTTACTATTATTAGATTTCAAGTTAGTAACACATTTGACAGCCCTGAATAAAATCACAGAAATTATTCAAAACCCTTTGGAAATTCAAAAGTTCTACTGAAGTAGAACACTTTCTGCTTGTTACACTCACACTAGTCCTTATTCTATTATCTATTAAAGGCCTTCATTTACAAAGCAGCTTGAGCTCTTTGGCAGTCAGCTTTATTCAAGCCTTTTGGCCTGTCCTGTAGTCACTTTAGGCACTGAAATTTAATTAATTTGAATGTTCTGCTTTTTGTCTGCACCAATATTTTCAGACTTGTGTTTTAAAAGTATGTATAATGTCCTGCACTTTTAAAAGGTGAATTAACAGTAAAGCTCCTGAGACTGTAGATAAAATCTGAAGTAATGGTTTGCAAAAATGGCACTGTGGGAGTTCATGCTTGTTACTGCATTAAGCTTATTAAGCAAGGAACTGCCTTTGTATTTCCTGTCTTGAAGGTGCCTCGGAGAGTGCAAGCCTGACCTCTCAGTGTTACTGTTCATCCATTGCCCTCCAGCTGATACTCATCCATGAAGCAAACACCCTGTACTGAAGAGTATGTGTGTGTGTTGCTAACTCAGCCTGGACCCAAAATATCAACATTAATGTGGTATCCACAGGCCATTCCTTGTGATGCAGTTTCTGTTGGAAAGACCAGGCAGCCTCACCATGCAAACCTTTCCTTCAAATGTCATTTATTGATATCATTCGTAGGAAGTCAGTGAACAATTCCATTTATGATGAGCCAGGAGAATTAGAACCAGGATCACTACAGCTGTTATCTAGTATATAACTATTATCACAGTAGCTATGTTGTCCCCTAAAACTCTTACGGCAGGAAGCAACAGTTGTTACTTTTTTCCATTGAAGGCAGGTGATATGACTGAACATCCTCAGTGAGTGGTTAAGTTCTCAAGCAGAGAAATAAAGGATTTATTCATTCAATATACAAACACAAAACATAGAGTAATAGAAAAAATATAAAGGATGACAAAATGTAGATATAAGGAGGTTTATATAAAAAGCATGCTGCTGAAAACTAGCATGGAATGCCATGGAGATAAATCAATAAGCTGACAGGAAAAAATTCACTTTGGAGTTTTTAGTATCTATTAAAATATTAAAACTTTCGGTCAGTTGGCTTAAATGTTAACATAGAATAAAATGGATCTTGTTCCCACTTATATTAGCATCCAAAGTTGACTTATTATTTTGGAACCTTAACTGGAAAATCAAAAGTAAGTTATTCAGGGAGTACTATTAATGGACTTTCAGATCCCACATTTTCAAAGAGTAAAGATTAGTTATATGTTCCTGCTATTAGTATAAAGGGTTGCTTTAAAAGTACATCTGTGTTAAATGAATGTTGATTTACTGACATTTCCACTTAAAAAGATAAAAGGCTTTGTCAGACCACTTTCTTCTCTTTTACAACTAAGTTTCTCTGGCATATTTGTAGCCCAGAAAATGAATCTCTATTTGGTAGTATAATTGCAGTAATTCTGTGAGTTGCTTACAGCTTGTGTGTGTCTGTGGGTGAAGTTACACTTATCCATACTTAGTTTCAGGAAAATGGACAGAGATGGGGGATAACCAGAAGCACAGGCTAAAACTAAATTCTGTCAAGCCCCAACCAACTAGGGAAAAAGACATGAAGCATGCATATATATTAATTTGCTGAAAACTCTTCTTCCCAGAAATGCTGTAGGAAAAGATTATTCAGATGTGCTTAGGCAGAATGCTGATGTTATGTGAAGATTAATGCCACTATCATTGGGAACATATGAAAGGGAAGTTAGGTGAACAGTAGAAAATGGAATGTCATCAAATGCATCTTTTTATACAAAAACACAGAATCTGATCTTTGGTCTTTGATTCCTTAAAAAAAAAGTCTGCTCCTTTTAGTTGCTAAAGAATAAGAAATCAAACTGCTCTTCTGTTAAACTGAAGGAAGTAAAAAATAAATGTATTATTCTTATGGATCATAATGCATTAAAGACAACAAAATCACATTAGAGCCATAGGAATGGTTTTTAAGTGGTTTCTAAGTATACTGAGCTAGTAAACCAGATATAAATAGAGAAAAGAAAATAAACACCTAAGACTAAAATTGTGATTTTAATAAAGGAAGAAAACTAGTTAAGTTGTGAAACAAGTACTCTTTTTATAAGGCAGTTTTCTCATTGGAAAAAATAGTGGAAGTAGAGAAGAGAGCTAATATTTTTCACGAACCTGTTACTGACGTGAAATGCTAAATTAAATGTTACAGGGACAAATTCAGGGCATACCCATTTGAAATAAAACCTTTAAAGAAACTGTCCTTTGATCCTAATATAAATATACTTTTGAGACCTGTGGTATTTACATTAGTCTTCTACATATTGTAAAGAAAAATCCAGACTTCCTTATTATGAAATTACCTACTGAGAGTGATCTTTTCGTGGATTCTCTGCTTTCAGGGAAGGGAAGAATACAAGTCATGAGGTAATCTGACTTGCTGGTTTCTAACAAATCATGATATATTGTATAGTGGTGAGGTTTGAATTATTAAAGGTTATGCTTTGCTTTTCATGATGGTTTAGATGTTGATGTCGATGAACAAAAGTGGATACTAGCATCTTTGATGCCACCTGGTCAATTCTGTGTTCCTCTTGAAGGAATCTTGTAATAAATAAGTCAGTAAGGAGCAGAATTTCAATCATATGTACTTTATTTAGTAGTGAGTTTCTAAATTGTTTTTCATAGTGGAGAACTTCTGTCTCATCACTGAATCTTGTGTTCCTTTCTATATAAATTACAAGTGAATCCTACAAGGTAATGAATTATTGTCTCTTAAAATTTGTTTCTCCCTAATAAGGTCATTGTAACCATTGTAATCACTCCTGACAGAGGGCTCTGGAAAGCATGAGTCATGCACAAAATAGTAGGCTGTCCCATGTCAATGTGCTAGTGCTTTGACCTGAAGACTATGTCTGGGAGGAGAAAATTAGCTGAGTCACAAATCTCTATTCTTTTTTCTTGGTCTCTTTTCTGTGTGCTTGGTACATGAACCCTTGTCCTCTGGAAAGTAATTCAGGGTAACAGTTCATTCCATGCAACCTATTGAGCAAAAATTAGATTGTAATGGTTTGGCTAGAGCTGAACTAATGACCTACTGGTGATAGGATGGTTCCTTGAAGCATCTGGGTCCAACACCTCTAGGCCAGAGATTTCTGTAATTCAAAATATATTTTATTGCAAAATATAAGACAAAAGAAGTGTGTTTGGTTTTGTTTTTCCTATAAATTTATGTTTGCAGCCTTTAGAGTGTCATTTTTCCATATTTATGCAGCATATAGAAAATATCTTTGCTTTTTTGCTGGGTTATTAATAGCCCCTTCTAAATGAAAGTGGTTTTCTTATTCCATTTTTACTTATAGTTATTAATGTTTTGTGGTTAATCCATCAGTGATATTGGATTTAGCAGCCTGGCATTATATTATGCTATGTTATCTCAGTGTGTACGAGAAGGTTCTTCTAAAACATTATTTCAACTTCCTTGCTTGTGAAAATAGTAATGTGTATAAATGCAAGTAATTCTGTCAGAGTGTGGTTTTATTTTGGTGGGAAAGAGCATGAACTCTGAATGTATTTTGCCATAAGTAGCTGACAAGAAGTTTGCAAATTTTCATCTCAGATGTTGAAGGATTATGATTGGGCCTGATATTCCTACTTGAATATACCTGATATTCTTACTTGAGGTCTATAAGGGGAGGTGTCTAGATGTTTCAGTGTACTGTGCGTTCCAATGTTCATGAAACAGAGGACACTTAGGACCTCAATAACCTTTAAGGGGGAATTTCTTAAAAATGTTGTTTCGTGTGTTCTTGGATGACTGTGTGTTGTGTTTTCACTTAGTTCAACTCAAGTTTAATAGGAGCTTTGTAAAATTGTCTTTAAGGATTGCATTGAAATGCATTTTAGTAATGACACCCCGTCTCCATGATGTGAGTGGCAAATTCTCATTAGGTTGCGTGGGGTCAAGATTTTACTTCTCATTTCATGTGGACTGGAAAGAGAAAGAGCAGATGAGACTCCAAAACAAAAATGTGAATCCAGACTTCCAGCTCACATCTAAACGTCTTCAGGTGGCAGTGTTATAACTCTTAGCCCAAAGTAGTTTGTATTTTCAGATTCTGTAATCAAGTTTTTGTATGTACACAAAACTGAAGTTTAATCTGCAGACTTCAGTACATACCAGTTTGAGGTCTGTATCTCCTCAAAACATGCAGAGGATCATTTCCTACTTGAGTACTCTAAAGATCACAGTCCTATCAGTATGGGCTTTGCCTGCCTTAGCAAATAGGGTTGTAATAATGGATCTGCAAAATGAAATACCACACTACTAACATTGTAGGAGTTCTGCCTCAGGTTAGTTCTAATCCATAGTGGACACAAGCAGCACATGGCATTAAGTGGCTTCTTGGAGTACATCTTTCAGTGCATTTAATAAGAAAATCAAAATGTGAACCAAAGCATGGTAGGTGAAGGTGGCTAGGAGTTCTGCTTTGAAAGTACATTTTTGCTCTAAACCACAATGCATAAGTTGATGCATCCTTGATTTCTTTTTCCTTCATTTGATGTGTTTATATTCTTGTGTAGATTCAGATTTGTCTGTGGATTCATTTGTACAAAAACTTCAATATCAAGAATTCATTTACATGTCTGTTTATTCATTGTCAAACTGTAGTGTATACTAAAGCTGAGCTTTCTTCTGTGCAAAGAATTCTTGCTCATGAAGTCATTGATCTATAAATACACTGCGAACATGTTGGGCAATGGTTTTGAATTACTTAGTATTTTTAAAAGTTGGCTGTTCTAGTCAAAACAGTAGTTTTTAGCAATCACAAACAGTGAAGAATTACACAAGGATTAAATTATCTTCAAAAATGTCATGGCTCTATCAAGTAAACACACTTCTGTCAGCATTAAGCATTCAAGACATCCTGTTTTGTTTACATTATTTAACAGTCATGCATATTTCTTCAAGGTTCATCTCTTTGCTTTTGTATTTAAATTCTCATAAGAACCTACTGCGGCTCCCCAGAGGATTAATGAAGTATAACATTTTCTCCTTTCCTTGTACCTCAGCCTACAGAAAAAAATTATTTTGACCATTATTTACCACATTATGGTGTAAGGATGGCAACAGGCATTAGTCTCTTCTACAGTGTCTTTGAAGTACCTGAAAATCCTTGGAAAAGTCTAGTTTTATTGGTTGAACCATAAAGAATTTGTTCAGGGATTTCTTCAGATTTTCTTAAAAGATTTGGTTTTGGTCATAAATCAATTCAGTTTAATTTTATCGTTTCTGTGTTTGACAAGGTATACTTTAAATTTCAAAAAGTCTCAAAACAATATTGAAAGCCATATTACGGAGAAAACAAAACAAATAAAAAAGCCATTGTCCTTGCACATACTTGTATTTTATCTACTTTGAGAATATTCACTTTATTTACAGATTATTATTAGTTATAGGAACATGCACAAGGCTAGGCATGAAAGACCTGCTATAGGTAGCAAGATCAATTGGAAAAGTATGACCCAACTTCCCTTTTCCATCAACAGCAGAGCACAGTGCTGACCCTGGGGTTGGATTGTTGGAAAGGATGGAAAAAGTCAGGAAAGAAGAGTGGTCAGATGCAATGTTTAGGAATTTTGAGGACCTAGGTTGGACAGCAGGAAGGTACTTTTTAACAGCTGTTCCACTCCATTAACTAAGAAGACTGGAAAATATTTTTTCTTAAGAGGGCATAGAGTATGTTTTGACATGCCTTCATCCCTTCAACAAAGCAATTTTTGTAAGAGTTCTTGTTCCTTGGCCTAGACCTCTGGGAGAGACCGCCATTACTCCACCGCCATTGCATTCTAGGAGAGGAGGAGCTGCTTTTTTAAGTTAGTACAGGAGCAGTTTGGTGCAATTTCTGTGTCACAATCTGTGACACAGATATACTGGATTTGGCAGTGCAGCAAATATTCCTTGTGTGGTGTTTCTTTCTAAAAACTGAATTAGAAAGATAAACAAGACTGTGTTATATCAGTAGAAGGTAGAGCCAAAAGAAATACTACATTTTCTGCTCAATTTGCTAAAGTACTAGTTTCCAACACTACTGCAGTACTCAAGGGAAGATATTACAAACAATATTCAGCTGAAGTGTACAGTAGGTTATTGCAGTAGTTTAACAAAGATGAACTCTGCTTGATTTTGAGGATTTCTCCATTTTCTTTCTATCTGACTTAATATAGACTTCTCAGCTTTATTACCATAAAAACAGTCCGTGGGGACTAGGAATAAAGCCTGACAAATAGATTTAAAATGAAAGGAGAACCTTGATAGGATTTTGTGGCTACAAAAGAATTTAGTAAATAACAGAATGATGATTCACTGATGTAGTGAAAAGTTATTGAATTATAAGATTAAATAGAAGAGTTCCCAAAGAAAGGGTGCAGTTTCTGCTGATAGACTGATTTCCTGCTGTTATTTCTGCTCCTACTTCTTGGGTTCATTTGTACCCAAACATGAAGCTGCTATCCCCGTTTTTAAGATTTTGAATTCAGGAGTATAAAATTAAAACATCTGTGTTTCAAAATATCTTCCATTCTGTCGTCTTGAGCCTTGGTAGGAAGTCTGAAAAAGGTTTTTTTATAATCAAGATATAAAGTTTCAACTGTTATCAGTCTGCATGGCTAAAGAATATAATGCAATATTGCAGTACAGTGCTGTACTCCCTTTATGCTAGAAGGCTACTGTCTTTACCCTGCAGTTGCTCCTGGCCCTTGGAAGGAGACACATGGCAAAGAGTACTTGAGGCTTCTGTTCCTGTGATGTTGCTAGGCATGCAGGAAAGTATCTTCCTTGTCAGAGACAATGAGCTGCCTCTACCACACCACTCTGGAAGAAAAAGAGGACTATGAAGAGAGCTGATCCAAATACTGCCTCCTTGGCAATAACTACTTAGCTTATGTGATGCTTTACATCTCCAGGTTATGCATAGTTTATGATGTCTAAGTAGAAATCCCTCTCAGGGATGCGTCAATGAGACAAGGCAAGGGAGTGATACAAGCTGCAATGCAGACAGGTCAAAAGCCAACACAGTGTGCCCACCAGGGCACAGTGCTGAGGTAGCTTCTGCTGAATATAGTGTAGGAGATGAACTGTCTGAGACTATCACATTACTTCAGCATCTCAAAGCTGAAGTCACACAAGAATCCGCTTTTTTTTTTAGGAGCTAGCAAATGCGCTTCCCACTGGTGCAGGCCAGGTATGTTTTAGTAAGAATATAAGTAGCTCTTATGGGACAAATATGAAAAGATGCATGTACCCTAAAACACTAAGAACTGGAAAATTATATTAAAATAAAGTGCCAGGTAATGCAGTGGGTTTACACCCCCAAAACAGTATTTCTATTCAACCCACATTCTGAATACATTACATATTTGAATTACAGAATGGCATTAGTTGTAGGCATTATGAGCAAATGCATTGGTAAGAAATCCCTTTTCTTTTCTTGGCCCTATCAGTAAGACACCTGTTCCATGGCAGGAGGCAGCAGGCACTCTCATTAGTGTCTATTTGTTACTGTGAGAGAAAATATTACTCCAGTTTTTATAGATGGAAAGCCTGGTATTGCAAGATTAAGAAACTTGTTGAAAGCCTCAGGGATTCCATACTCCCATTTCTGAGTCTAACCATTTGAATTAAAAACTCTCCCTTGGAATAAAAGGAAGTACTTTTGTCATGTAGAGATGAAGGGTATCATATTCCTCTTATGTACTCCACTGTGAATCACAAATTATTCCATTGCAGTGAGTGGAATTGCCTGGGTAACTCTGAGACAATAAAACCAAAACAGCAGGGGATTTTTAAAAGTGTCAAAGAGATTTAGAAGCACGTATTCTTCTGAATCTGAATGTGTCTCCTGTTCCTAAATTATTTTAGTGCTACAGAAGTTGTCATCCCATGCAAGAGATGCATTATCTCTTTCCAGGTGGTCAGTTTTGCTTTCTGGTGAGTATTATTTAATTCAGGGCAAAACAGAGAGAGTTCAGGAAGAAGCAAAGCAGGTTCTTTACTTGCCTGTTAAGGTTCCTTTCTGTAGAACATAATAGAAATTCACAGTATTGAGGTGATAGACTAAAGATGTTTGAAGTATCTTCATCTTGGGAAATTATTCTACTCTGGCTGTGTCAAAAGTGGCAATTTTTCATGCATAAAATGCGAGTCTGTGTGTCTGTTTGGTTGTGCAAACAGATTAAAATATTTTTCTATTCATTACTTCTAAAAATTTCCCTTTGCTGATGCTCATTTTAGGAGGAATAAGCAACTACCATACTGCTTACCATTCCTCCAGAGGGACCGTTCTCTGACTTTGATTCCCCTGGCACTTATATAAATTTCTGTTAATCTAAACAGCAAACCAAAAATTCCTACTGGAACAATACCATGTATCCAGTTCCTTGTGGAGATACCCCAGGAAAACAAATAGGTACAAAACATCAGCTGCATTATGACTTGAATTCCTGAAAGGTACTAAAAGGCAGTGTTGTTGAACAGTGAATAAAAACATAGCAAAGTGGAACAGAATTGCTTGAAATTGTATTGTTATGCATTGGAAAAAATATGTCTAATTGCAGTAATATTTAAATTCTACCAACAAGCAGAAAATAAATTTCTAGTGAATTTTTAGTGGATAATGGGTATCTCATGGTCAGTCCTTTAACTGCCTTTTGATCTCTGGATGTCAACAGTATTATTTAAATCAACAAGTATGACTTAAAATCCTCCCAAACAAAAACAGAACTGCTTTTTTTTCTGTGTTTGGTTAAAAATTGTACTTGATATTTTTGAAAATAGAAAGAATACATCTTTCTGAATATTAACTGCATTGGAATATTGAGTGCTTTTGGCTTTTCCTCAGGAAAAGCATCATCTAAGTTAATTAAAAAGCTTCTTGCTTCCTTGAGAGTCCCTCTGTTTAATTAGGGTAATGTATGCCAGTTTATGTTAAATTGAAGTTCACCTTAGCTCACCCAGTAGTTTTTCAGTGAAGAACTTTTAAGTTGACATCTGGTTTTTGTCTCTTTTGTGTGTGAGGGGTGGTGATACACATCCATGAAGTAGGAGTTCATTGCACTGTTACTGTGGCATGTCCCACTAGGAGTCAGAAGGAAGAGTGGTGAAGTGGCAGTAGTTGTGGTTTGTCTCTGGCACTCTCACAGCTGACCCCTGTGCGGTATCTGTGGCAGCGTCAGAACGTCCTTGCAAGGGACCCCAGCTGTTTCATACACTGAAATGTTTTTGTCTCTTTTTACATTCATTTTAAACACATCCTTCAGTAGTAAAATGTAGGAGGGATTTTTCTTTAGCAAGTTCACATTTACTAATACTGGGATGTAAAGTCATAGATCTTCTCTGTTCTCCCATTCTCCAGCAACTTTCCAAGGAAAAAGAAAAAATCTGTTGTCTGCAGAGGTTGGGTTTGTACCATATTCATCAACACAGACTTGTTCTCTTCCTGAATAAGTCCCTCAGATATTCATCTTATTGATCATTAATTAGTGGCTTCTATTTCACATCCAAATAGAACTAACTCAAAGGCTCCATTAGTTGACCAAGTTTGTAAATCACCCAAGACTGGACACATCTGTAACTTTGGTGGAGAGGTAAAGGAAAAGGCTTTGTAGCACTGCAATTCTTTTCTATATTGTAGGATCAGGTGCTCCTTTGGACAGCAGTAGTGTGTATTAACCTATTCCTGTAAAATACACACACAGATTTTTCCTGCAAATCCGCACCTGAAAACAGCCACAACATATAGAACCTCGGTAACATAGTGATAGTAACCACACTAGTTAGCTTTGTTGTGTCCTCTCTGGAAGCTGGGGTTTGGTATTTGATTGCCTTCCAGTAGTGATTTAATAAGCTAATTATTTTGTAGACCAGAAAATTCCCAGAACTGTGCCTGCATAAGCAATTTGGCCAGTATTTCTTCCCATCAGCACTCTGTGCAGTCAAACATTTTGTGAATTGTTGGCAGTTTTTTGTCTCTTCTGGGCAGTTTATCTACAAATGAGATATAATTTGGATAGTTGTCCAGATTTTATGGGTAAGTATGGACACAAACACAGGTAGGCAGCGTGTTAGGCGTGGTGCCTTAAATGGCATCCTGATACTATACTCTGCATTGTTTTTTAAAAAATGTTTAATGTAATTGGACTTGCCACAATGAGGTCAGGCATACCAAAAGAGAATTTGTGATTGTATTGAGGAGTCCTTAGAGACCTTTCAGTTTTGAAAACACCTACTTAGTTTTCTAATACCTAAATATAGGGGGTTTTAATTTCCTAGGTGGATGAGGAAACTCCTTGCTAAACATCATTTGAATGGTCATTTATTGCTACAAGAATTTGGCTGGAGTGGGAGGATTTCTGTAAGCACCAACAGGTGCAACCACATATTGGATGGAAACTAAAGCCAATTCTTCAGCATTGTCAGAAAGAATAGGATTTTTTGCAAAGGAGCCAGCACTTACAATATTAGGTATGCTGCCTGTCTAAACCTACAGTCACTTGGCACTGAACCTCTAGCAATACTGTCCAAGTAATTTAGACAGCACATGTGTTCAGATGGCACAGCTCCACCCAGAGTCAGAGTCAGCCAAGAGATCATCCATCTAGGAGCATCAAGTGATGCTGTGGATAATAGGGTTTGAAGCCAAAAAGGAGTTTCCAAACAGCTGTCTGCTCCTGTATCATATACTAAGAGCTAAAATGCTATGTGATTGATAATCTATTTTTTGCTTGAATTGCTTTTCAAAGTAGAGCCCCTCTGTAGATGTAGATACCTTGACCCTGCAGTGCAGACCTGGTGCTTTGGTGAGTCAAGAGAAACAGTCTCTGATGCCTTTTCATTTTCAGATAGCTAAGGAAGCAGAATCATCCCTGTCCTTCTGTCCTAGAAAAAGTGACATAGAGCAATTCTGCTGAAAACATTCCTATTGTTATCTGTCAAAGCAATTAGTGAGAATGTGAAATATGTGAGGTAGTTTTAGCAGTTTGAATAGCAAAGCAAAGTGCAAAGGTGTTTTAGACATCTCTGGTATACAATCAAGGAGATCAACATTTCAGTAGTAAAATTCATGCTCATGATATTCACACTTCTAAAAGTTTTTAATACACACTGGTGAGTTGCCCTTGCTGTGCAACCCAGAGCTCTAACTCTTTGTCCTGAATTTAAGGACTTGTCATGTGCATGATTTTTAGAAGCTGGAAGTTAGCAGAGCTTCATGGACTTCAACGAAACTGCCAGCATAGACCAGGCAGCACCCTGATGCTTTAACAAGCAGTGAGAGAGGAAAAAAATTTAACTAGCTGTAAAAAAAAACCATGAGTGGTGGACAGATATACAGATATACAGGAAGAGACAACTTTGTCTGACAGAAAGATTTCCTTATTTCTTTGAAGAAGAATCAAGGAAGCATCAGGGAAGTTTGATCTATGGTTGCTTTGAAAAAATTTCTAAGATTAAAAGACGGGATCAGAAGCTAAAAGAGAAATTGCCAGGATAAGTCAGAGCCACAGGAAAATGGATTATGGAAAGTCTCTTTTCTGTTACGAAGCAGCTGATGTTGGCCATTACCGGACACTTTCTTGCACGGTTCCTAGGTAAGGCATTTCACAAAATATCTGCACAACAGTATGGATTCCTTTGCAGTTTTGTCATTTTGGTAGAACAATGGACCTACCATTGTCTCATATAACAACTGTGAAACAAAGTAGACAATAAATTGAACACAACTGATAAGGATTAAGTGAAGACTAATCTATAACTAAATCTAGTGGGATCTCGGTCTAGACCTAGCCTAAACTAGTGGACCTGGAACTAGCTAACTGGAAGCTCTAACTACAGAAATTGCGTACAGTTTAGGCAGCTGAGTTATGACACTAAATGAAGTTTGATCTCATTAGAATATATGCATCGTTATCTGTTTCAGCATTGATCACAGTACAGTAAGTAGTGAGAAAATTATGTATCTGAGTGGTTTCAAATTCTAAATTTCAGATGGTTTATGTACTACCAGCTAATCTTCATAGCTCTCCAGGTGTTATGGGTAGCACTTAGTGGCTAAAAGCCAGGCTGAACCATACCACCCTAATTAGGTCCCCCGGCTCATGTAGATAATAAACTTCTAGAACAAACAGATTTAACTCATAATCAGAAGATAAGAATTAGGTTGTTTTCCTTTCAGATTTTGGGGGGCTTTGTGCAAACAGTTTCATAATTTTCTGTGTCCCCCTCTGGTTTTTTTGTATAAGAAAGATTTTTAAAGGTACTGTTTAGAATATCACAAAAATATTTTTTCTTTATTTCTTTCATTTAGTTAAATATTTGGTCAATTTAAAACTCTTCACAAAGTGCCAGGATGAATAATGGAAAGGAGCAGCAGGGAGAAAATTCTTATTTTAAAGAGTTTCAAACTTTACAGTAGAAATAATATTGTTTAAAATTCATAGTATATCAGAATATCATCATGTGTGTTGACTTTAGTGTTTTCATCTCAGAAGAGTCAATTTTAAGCAAATTTCTTATTTTTTTCCACTCACTGCACCTTGATTCACATCATAGTGTGGGAACATCAACTGGCCTTTTGTCCTGAAGAAATTAAACTGAAGGATGAGGTCCAGGAACTTATATCATGCATTCCTGTTGCTAATGAGCACTCAGTCCACAAGACAGACTAAAGCTGCTCTGAAATAAAACTCCTGAAACTTTAATAGTGTGGACATTGTGTCTCCCATACCAACTGCTGAATTTTTCAAATCTGTTACATTGCACTACTGAAGAAGTCTGCTCTAACTGAAGAGAAAAAAAGTAAAAAGTGTTATGATTTTGAGCTTATCCTCTTGAATTAAAATGATAACTTTAATTTTTTTTTCAGTAAAGTTTACCTTTGTCTACAGAAAATAGGGCTACCCACTTATTTACTGGAAACATCCTTGCAGCAGTCCTTAGTATACAGTTTGAATTTCAGAATGCGTCACCTACTTGCAACAAGGTGAAAAGAGGATTTCCAACCTCCTCCTCCAATTTCAACAGCATTGTTCAAAACCTTCTTATTACATAAAAACTTTGGTTTAGGGGTTGGTCAGTTAGCCTGTTAATGTGAAACCCAAGAATCATTTTGGCTTAGAGGGTTTTCTTTCCAGCAAAAGACACTTTAATGACTGGTCAAATGTACTAACCATCTACTCCTTGCCTTAGGCCTTCAAACTAATTCAGAAAGTCATTAACCATTCAGTAATATGAAAGTATATGCCATCCTACGCATGCAATGCATGCAAGATAAGATGAGAAATTCTACTGTACCATTGGAAATGCAAAATAGATAAATAAATAAATTATCTCTTAGTCCTCAAAGAACTCTGTGTCCTGTGAATGTGTAGCTGCGGCATCCATGATAAAGCGAAACTGTGTATCTCCCCATTGGGTTCATATATGTATAATTAATTGTGAGAGATGTTCAGTCTTGCTGATGATTTGATCCATTCAGCAAGAATGCACTTTTCACAGTACCTTATGCATTCCAAGTCACAGAGACTGTCTTTCTTTTTACTTCGAATGCTGTGAATTAAAAAATTTATACATTTGCATCTTGCTCATGAGTTCAAACCAGTCTTTCCATTCTGATGGTGCCTGCAAACCTGATCAGTTTTAAGTGCTCTGTCTTTTAGCAGTGCTTGCTATGCAACTTGGAGGTTCCTGTGGACTGAATGAGAAAGTCATAGCATGGAGTCTTTCTATTTAATTTCATAAAGCTGCGCTCACTCTGGCCTCAGCATGTTTCACGAAAAATGTCAACCATATAATCGTAGAGGACTACACGTGAGTAAAAAGAAGGAAAATTCTATTAAAAATTATCCATCATTTAGTACTTTAATTTACCCTTCTAGATGTTGTTCAGCAGAGCATTATCAAACAATTTTTCGAAGAGTCTTACCAAAACTAAATGAAGACATTTATTCAAGGAGAAATATTTTTTGTTTTAAATTGGTTGCTTATTTGATATAGAACTGAAATAGATTCTTCTCCACTTGTCAGATGAAAATTTAGTAAGTGTTTCAGTTATTAATTATCTACGGTAACTATTTGTTGAATTAATATTAATTTTTATTATGTATCCAAGATCCAAGAATGCTTTACCAGATGTAGTTTCAATTCCCATTTGATGTAAATTGGCTTTGCTTCACTGAAAACAGAACATCTGTATCAGTTTATAGCAGCTGAAGATCTGGCTCCAGAAATGCAGGAGAACATTGAGATTTCAGACCTGCTGAGCAACATGCAGCTCCCCATATTAAAATATTCGAAATATTTAATATTTAAAACAAAACAAAACAAAAAATCACAGAAGGGCCTTGGCTTCTGCAGTAGAATCTCAGAGCCCTGTGCCTCTGAGAACTCAATACCAACTGAAATCTGAACACTTAAGGTATCATAAAGGGGTGAGGCAGTGTGTTATAGTGAAGATATCTCCTGCTGCAGTATCCCAAACACTCCTTTGTTGCTACCAGCTTCCTTTCACTCACTCAAAAATGTCACACCACCACTTTGAGAAAAACATGATACATGAGGTTTATTAACTTAAAGCCAATAATAGTTTGTGAATCTAGCTCCAGTTCCAGCGTGGATACTGCTCTCTTAATCTTTTATACCTCTTTTTTTTTTGCTAGCCTGTTATTAACATAGCTGAAAGATCTACTTAACTAGTCTCAGATCCTCATTTTATAATTTCATCTTTGAATTGTCAGTTAAAATGTAATCTGAATTTCTTAATGGAAAGAAGCTGATGTTCTTTTTCTACCTGTCCTTTAGTTGCTGCCTTAGAGCTAAAAGAGAAAGCTAAACTGGAAATAATTTTCTAAAGGTTATGTGGTGAAAACAAAGAAAGTAAAAACTCATGTAGACCTTCCTCTGCCACTAAAACAAATCACAGAACCGACACAGGTCTGATTTTTTTCCCATTCCTTTTCTGATGCTTGTTCAGCCTTCATGGCTCAAAAATTACTTGTAGAGAGTGCCTCAAAAAACTTCAAAATGTGTGGACCACTGCTAAAACAACAGTGTAACCTTGCCACAATGTTTTGTAGAGACAGTGCTGTTGTACTACTGAGAAACTGTGGCTTAAATTTAAAAGGGGCAAAGTCCCCAGTTACACTGTGGAGCCATGACAGTCCTGTTCCTTGAGTTTCGTGTCACTAAGTCTAGTCAATATGATTTAAATCAAACGCAGGAGAATAAAATAAATAATTTATTCCGATTTAGACTTTGTGAAGTGCTAGGCCAACTTACACATTTTTAAGAAGATGCTGTGGGTAGTAGATAGGCAGGCTACTGTTTTGTGGTGCTGAAATCATATCACCCTGGTAGCATGACAGATCACAAAGACTGTAGGAAGCATGGCTAGTTAATGCCTTGCAAGCTGGTGGATTAGTGTGGAGAGGTTATTTTGCATTTCTTTTTACTCTACTAGTTAAAATCAGAGTTTTCCTGTCTCACAAAGATGATGAAAATTAAAGGCCATTTCTAAATTCTGAAGAGAATATCAGAAGTTTCCAACAGCAAGCCAGACTGCCAGGACTTCCTGTGAGTTGCTGATACTGTTTGTCATCTGAGCATCTGAGTGCTTGGCACACTGTAGAGCTAAGTGCATCTCTTTCTTGTAGAATAGTACTGCACACACAAATTTTTTTTTTAAAGCTTAGTAATAAGAAAAAAATGTTTCTCATTTTTCTATAAAGCATTTCAAGCATTCAAGGTAATACTGAAGGTAGTAATTTTCCCTATGATAGTTCTCCCTGTGTCAGATAATGATTTTGCAGCCATTGAATTCCTGACTCAAAATTGCTCTATATGTTTTTATTATTATCATTTTTTTCCAAAAAGCTTTACAAAGGGAAGACAACATGAGCACACCTCTTTTTTTAGTGTGGGCGTGTGGTTGCCTCTGTATAATAGACTCCCTAATGTTCTTGGTTATAATGTGTAGCATTGCACATATAGCACTCCGGATTTCCAAACTCCATTTTCAGGCTCAATAATAGCCTTTCATTCAGCCAAAGGACTTACACCTAATTATAGATCTGTGTGCTTTTTGTTCTGTTGTCTGGTTGGAAAGTATCTTGGGCATCTCGTTGTGGTCATTCAAGGCAAAGAACCAGTGTGTGTCAAGATGCTTTTGAAAGTTTTTGATTTTTCTAAGAATACAGCTATAGATTTTAAACAAAGCCTCCTATAGGCTTACTAAGGATAGTAATAGGCAATTGCCAAGACACTAGTATTGGAATAACCTTTCCTTGGAAATTGCTGATAACTACTTTGTACCTTCAGTAGGTTTTTGCAAGACTGGATGGGAAAGGGAACAGAGAATTTTTTTGGTTGCTCTTTTTACCCATCACCTGCCTGTCTCTCTTAAAACTGAACTTTCATTTGTTGAATGCAGTTTATATCTTCATGTAAAAGTTTATTTCTGTGCATTTTGTAATAAATCCATCCTTCTGGAATGGCTGCAGTTTTAAACTATTTTGAAAGGAGCTTTAAACATTAAGTAGCATTAAGAAAAACATAAGTGTGATACTGAGTTTGAGACTCTTAACTTCATTCATCTAATTCTGTTCTTCCTGACATTAAATACAGTGTTGCTACTAACTCATACCTGTATTTAGACAGGCAGGGGGGTTTTTTAGCTGTGCAATTCATTTGGACCAAGGAACCAATTCATTAGCCAAGGAACAAATCCCACTATGAAACATATCAAAAAAGATGGTAACAACAATAAAAAGGCAAGACACAAGACAACAGATAGAGACAGAGAAATGAAGGTATGTGGGAAATGATATGACAGAACAGAAAACAAGAATCTCAGCAGATGAGTGTCCTAATTATTATCAAGTATTTTTGTAGGTAGACATTACAGCAAGCAGATGCTTCACTGTCAAGGATGTGAAACTGGAGAAAGAAATTCTGCGGCTAATTATAGGGAGCTTTTCTGAGATGGAAGGACATTAAGGTAGCAAGCAATAATACATGATTGAGGCTGACACCACAGTGGACTGATAAGGATGGGAATCAATATTTTGTGTTGGTGAATGAGAGATGGTAAGTAAAGAAATAATAGTCAATGAAAGTCTTTCAAAGATGACGGGTAACTTTTGCTTAAATATGTAAAGAAGAAAAAGTTGGAGGATGCAGAGGAAGAGTGACATAACTAAAGTTACTGGCTAGGTAGATTATCTCTGCAATAGCAATCTGAATAGAAGCGAGAGAAGAGGATGTTTTATTAACCAGAACACAAGCCAGCACGGCTCTCATCAAACATTTCCAGATGTGTGGATGAATAGGAAAAAAACTTCAAAGCATCACAAAGAAATGAAAGAGGTAAAAATGAACAGTGAGTACCAAGCTGCACATCTAAATATAGTTCTCTTGGCCACAGAAATCAAAAGATACAGTAGGCAGAAAAATAAATTTATTTAAATCTAATTTAAACATATTTATCTTTATGGCATGGCTAGGAATCTATGAGAACACTGGAGATATAAGAAAAATTTAGTGTGGATGAAAAAGGCAAGTAGGTAGTAGAGAAGGAGGCTATTGTCGGGTTAAATATATGTCTACAGATTAAATCACCCCAAAATATATTATACAAAGAGAAGGAAATAGAGTTAAGAACAAAATTCTTAGACCTGTTAGAACTGTTAAATCCAAAACCAGTAAAAAATGGTCAAGAAGATACTCAAGAGGTTGCTTAAGCTGAAGGAGTAACATGAGCTTTTCTAGAGAGCATGGAGAGGACAGAGTTGTGGAAACAAAGGATTGACAGCAGAATAGAGAAAAGTGAGCAAAATTTAAAGCCCAAACAGGCCAAAGGGAATGAAAATGGAAAGAGGGAGGACAATGAATATGGTAGCAGTCAGGAAGAAGACTAGACTGAAGATTTAATGAAAGCTAAGGAGAGGACAACATCTGAGAAATGCCTGGATTTGACAGGGAAGAGAAAGGAATTGTATGATGGTGAAAGTAAGGGGAAAGCAGATTGCAGTTATTATAATGACAGAAGGTTGAATGAACAGCTTTTCTATGGGAGAAAATTCTAAATAAGCATTACAGTATTACTACTGATAGCAATCCAGCAAATGTTTAAGAAATAGAATAGAAGCATTAGTAATTGACAGTGTATTCTTGTCCCGCGTAGAAAGCAGGATTAAGATGTGATATTCTGTGTGATGACATAAAGAGATAAAACACATTAATCTTCTTTGCTACTTATGGTAATATAACTGTGTCATGTTTTGTGTACTGCCATGCTAATACTGATGCCAAGCACTTAATGCATGCATCAATATATTTAGATCTAGTTTCACTTATGTCTTTCACATACCTTATTTTACATTATTGATGGTTATCTAAGAGACTCAAACCCCCTGACCCCACTTAGTTTGGAACCACCTAAATAAGGCAGTTTGACATGCAAAAGTGATAGCAATAAGTAGCTATAAATCGAGTACCAGTAGAAATATGTAACACAGAAGAAAAGTGAAAAGGAATATTTGATTACAATATGGAATATCAAATTGTCATTAAGAGGCTGATCACGGCTGAAATTTCACAAAAAAAGGTTAGGAGACCTTTATTTTGGAATTTACACATCCAAAAAGCAATAACAGAAAACCCAAAAGAAATTCATGGGTCATGGCAAGGGTGATGACTTGGATAATCTTTTTCCAATCAGTTTCTGAGTTCTGACTGATGCTGAGGATTATTTCTTTCATGTGAACCTGAAAGCATTTTTGCTTTCTTTTTATCTTTTTTTTCTCTGTTTTAATTGTGTGGAATGAGAGCCTCAGGAAGCATGGGCACAGGATTGACAAGAATGAGTCTTCAATTTCAGGTCTTCTGTCCCTGAAAAGAATTGATTCAGGGCAATAGGTTGGCTTCTGTGCAAGACAGTCAGCTTAGCAGGGGTGACTGTGCCTATAAGTGATGTGTATTAACCTGTCAAAGTGGATCAGGAGTCTATGCCACAGAAAAGGGTAAGGTTATAAAAGCACAGACAGTTCTATGCCTCCGACCATTTTCCTCAGTGGAAACAGAGATTATGTGTTTTAGGATGCTATTGAGGCAGAGGAAGTCCTCACAATTTCATCACAGGTAAGTCATTCAGCTTTAAAGGAAGGGGATGCAAGAGCTAATACCATTGTCCTGAAACGATTTCTTCTTATCAAATATCTGTAGGCTTTTTTGCACATCATGTGTTTAATAAAAAGTAACTGAGTATCTTCCACAAAGTCTCTGTTCATTTGTTACAGAGCTGAACTATTAACTGGAAGCCTCAGTCCTTCAGTGAAGTAATTTCACACTATAGAGGTGAACACATAGGTCTAAACAGAGGAACAGTAGCCTGAGGCAGCAAGCAAGGCCATGTGGATGCCTCTACAGCAGCACAGCAGTTCTCAGTGAAGTAAGTTGAATCAGGTGTTTGATTAAGTACACAAAGATAAACCATTAACTTTAGTCATGCTAAGCTATTATGAATAATAAAGAGATATATTTCGGAATTTCTGTGGTGTTCCTTCTGGATTACAGAGTTGCTTTTCCTCAAATGTTCTGTGTAACTCCCTTCTGAGTAGGAGCTCTAGCATGAAGATTTAAGGAGTATTTAACTGGCACATAGAACTTGTGCTGGATGTTCCATAAGCAGCAGATGTTGTCATGTCATGATTTTTTTTGTGTGTGTCTGTTTGATAGTACATGGGGGTTTTGCATTGCTGAGCAAATTGTTTTGCCACTGGAATTATGCTGCCTCGTGTGAGGATAAAGCTGAACCAGCCAAACTAGGAAAGGAATTACATTTGGCCTTAGCATGAGTGACCAAAGAAGAATGCTGTCAAGATGTATCTAGACAGAAAAGTTCAGCACTCCACGCTGAGGCTAACCACCACCATCTTTCAGGTTTCAGTGGCACACACATTGCCACTGTTTGATGTGATAGACCTTAATGTTTCTTGAGTACACACTGCTGCATGACCTTGCTGTTTCAAGAACATTTTTCTCTGGGGCTTCTGGGAATCTGTTTTCTTTTTCACTGCTGACCTCTAATGATAGATGTGTCTGAGCTTATGTGACAAATTTCTCAAGCCTCACGTAGGCTGGTAAACTGTGTTTGCTGGGGTTTTCATTACTTTCTTTCAGATCACAAATAGGATTTTAATATAAATGGATAGGCTTTTATGGTACCATTTGTTTGATACTTATTACCATACGTGATTTCTTTTCCATACCACAGTTAGAGCTGCCTGGGGGTAGAATGAATATAGTTATACATTTTTTGTCCATTTTGACAGTCACACCAGAAAAAGAAGAAAATTGCATTGTATTCCTTCAGAATACATGAATACTGTTACATCATCTAAGCCACTGATAGTTTTAGATTACTACTGTAATGAACTGAATCATTTTATAATCAAGATTTCGTATTAGTCCTTCTCTTCCATGCTTCTTTTACACTTTTAAATCTTGAATTTGTTGACCCCAAAGAGGAAAATTGTTAAAGAGTAAATGGGATCTAGTTTTCAAGACAAAGGCCCTGGTATAAAGTTTTTTACTTGTGCTACTAGTACTGTTAACATATAAAACTGACAGGTAGCTAAGGGACGGATTTTCACTTACGTGTCTAAAATAGTCACTAAAATCCAAATTGTGGCACAAAAAAAAAGGTAGACTACTATTCACTATTTTAGTAAGTAGGTAATTGTCAATAGCTTCTTGGTGGTATTTGTCACTTTGGCTTACAGATGCATTTTTCACATTAGATAGCTTGTCCCTGACCTGTATGGTGAAACAGTACCACTGAGAACTGTGGCACAGGAAAAAAGTTCTCCAAGAGAAATTAAAACAAAAATAAGATAATTAGTGTCCCAAGAGTGATTTAGTTGCAGGAACATCTTTTTTTGGGAAATATTAATTCACATAGCCCTGAAATTTAAATGTGAAAACAGGGGTTTAGGGTCAAGTGCTCACGTTTAAATATTTAGCCTTAGTAACCTATACCTCATTTTATCCTAAAGTGTGTTAAAGTGGAGTTTAAAATGCTTGTGAGGTCTATGAAGTTTGTAAAGAGGGGTGTTTTTCCTTATTATCTTTACACATTACATTCTTTAAATACATGTATAAGGTATCAGCAAAATTATTTTCAAATAATTAAGCTTAATCTTACCTTAATCTTGCCTTAATCTTACCTATTTTAAATGCTACCTATTTATGCCATGAGTTATGAAAGGACTATCTTACATTAAAACCTTACTCAAAAGTAACTCTGGATCTGTGAAAAACGAATATCAAGAAATTAATACCATAAGTCTTAGATAACTTCTGAATCTTTAGAAAGCATTCATTGCTATAGTGAGACATTAGTGCAAAAAGTACAGTCTGGTCATAAAATGTGCTGCTCAAGTTAGGTATCAGTAAGATGAATTTAGGACATAGTCTGGCCTGGAAAGAAAGAGAGTTCAGTCTTCCTATCAGCAGTCTTCTTATTGCCTTAAATATATGAAAAAAATTTATTCCATCTGATTTTATTAATAGATACAAAATAGGGTTTAAGATTTCAGTTACGATATGAGTAGAGAAAGCTGCCTTAGTGGCTTCCATGCAGGATGACTAAGAGTGAAGAAATGTGGTGTGATGAGATTCAGATTGCAATGCCACACAGATGTTACAGTCAACTAGCACTAAATGTTTGAAATGCACAGCAAGTAGGAATAAGAATAAGGAATAAGAAGTAGTCAATGATTAAGTCAGGAAAGATATGTGTGTTTTAATGCATTGCCAGCATATTCTGATCAAAGGATTGAATTATCAGCAATTGTTTGTTCCTTGTCCAGTAACAGTGAGTTTAACAGGTTTTGTACCTAAGCTGTCATCTCCACTTTCTTCTGTTAGATGAGCAATCTACAAGAAAAAAAGCTGTTGCTGCTGTTATTAATTCAGATAGGAATACCACAGGTTGTCATCACTGTCTAAGAATGTGGAGTCTTCAGCTGTGAGCTCAGGATCATGCAGCTCCTCAGCAATGGCCAGTGTTGCCACAGTGTAAAATGGGGCAATTTTCCCATTTGGTCCCCACACTCTCAAATATTTTCCCTCCAGTCCTTGGGCACATTCTCCCTAGATTAACTATTCTTAGCTCTTTGTATGTGGTTTGTTTTTATCTGATTGTCATGTTTGTGTTCACTTGAAGCCTGAACTCCTCAGGTATCCCTCCTAATATATCCCAGACACTTTGGTTCTTTCCTGCAGTAGTAAATTTATTCTCAGACCTGAGTGTATCTGTCTCATTCAATCTATCTCACAAGCCAGTCATAGAGAAACAAAAGAGGGAAGTGCACATATTCACACCTGTTTACTAAATATTTGAAATAACACTTAAAAGTACACATTTTTGCATGTATTTCTAAATTACATCCTTAAATGAGTTTAAAGCATTGCTGTTATCAAGAATCCATCAAGTATTACATTTTCCTAGACATTCCCCATGTGCTGTCCCCTAAAAACAAGCAATAAAGAAAAAGAAACCCTTGTCATTCATCATCAATGCCACTCATACAGGTGCAGTTTAGTCTAGAGCTCTGTCTTTTTCTATGTCTTCACATTTACTGATCTCCCAGAATTTTGTTCCTTTACCCAGCCATCTTTGCCCCTCATTTTTTACAGCTTCTCAAGGGGTGCCTTTGCAAATGTTTTTAGTAGTATTTATAGTATTTTTTAAATATGTGTATAGTTTGAAGTGTTACTAGAGTTAACTTTGTAAAAATGCTATTTGAGCTGATCACAGTATAGGTTTCCAAAGAAAAGTGGAGGCAGACCACTGAAACCAAGCTTAGTTATAAAGGAGAATCTCAAGAAAGGAGCTTACAGAGGGAAAAATAAAAAACAAAACCAAAAAGAAACCACAAATGACAGTTAGAGATGACACAGACCTAAAAACTACAAAACTGCAGTCTGCACTGTCCATTAATTATAGCACGTAAAATAAATGTTGCTTTATTGCTTGTTATCCACAGAACACTCTCACAATGAAATAATGTTTCTTTTCCTTTTCTATATCTTTATCGAGATTGCACCATTTTATCTCTGTAATAGGCTGTTGCACAATACTAAGTGTTTTATTTCTGTGTGTAATACCTACACAAGCTAGATCACATCTGTTTAGATTCCAGCAGTAGAAAAAGTTTAATTTCTCAGCTGTAATGCAATGGACACAATAGGTTATTCTAGATAGAATAATATTGTTCCTATCAAAATGGTGGAATTGTATCAGGAGGAAGAATTAGCTGGAAATAACAACTGAGTCCCTGCTACCTCTGCCAAGTACTTCTTTTACTAAGCTATATAGAGATGTCATTATTATTTTAAGATGTTATTGTGATAAAGAGACAAAGAAAACAGATTTCTACTTAGCTTTTTGAACAACTCAGAAAACTGAGGGTGTTTTATGTTGAGCTTGCAGTGCCTCAAACAGGTTGGATTAAAGAACATAATTGAAATTAAATAGGTATGTTACTCAAATGTGATTCTTTAAAATAAGTTATGTGAAAGAATATATATAATAAATCTATTTAATTGGGTAAATTTAAGCTTGAAATGCCTTTTTAAACATCTTATGATACATTAGAAATTCATTACTTCTCAGTTAATCTGTCAATAATGCCAGTCACTGACCTCACAAGCTTATTTCCATGCCTACAGGAAATGCAGACTTTTCCTCTAGGAAAACTCTAACAATGGAGCAGCAGCAGATGAGATGTTTTGTAGCTTAGGGAATTCTTACTCCTCTTTACAGGTTTCAGCTCAGCATATGTATGAATTTATAGATATGGTTTTGAAACTATAATGCACACAGTTTTTAAATGAGTAAGGTGGTATCTTTAGGGTAAGCTGCAACTCCTGCTAGTAGCACTTGCAGTGTTCACATACCCATTCAATTTTTAGTAAGAAAACAGGGAGAGTGACTTCATGAGTTGGTCTTTAAACATAGAAGAATTCTACTGAAACCATTTTCATCAGCCTTTCTAGGAGAAAAGGCTCTTTGGTGCATGAAAATGTCTATTATTTCTTTGAGAAAGAAGACTATGAAACTGCTAATATCCTTTTGTCACCAACTGTACCTCAGAAAAAGAATAGAGAGTCAGGGAGGTTGATTCTGGTGGGAAGAAATAAGTAGCTCAGTTCATTATCCGATTGGTGACTTAACAATATCTTCTAAGTTATTCTACATACAATTGTGAAGATCAAGGAAGAAAATCTTTTTAGAACTAGTGGACTAGTCTGGAATTTTTTAAGGGTCTCAGCAGCATGAAAAAGAGCCTGATAAACCACCCAAAGAAAAATCCCTGTTGTATTTATTTTTCTTCTAGTAGTAGTAACAGGGGTGTTTCTTTGTTTTAATCCATCAGAGAATCAATCTGAATAGGTAAATAATTATCTCTGGAATAAGGTATTAAACATTCGAAAGAGATCTGTATGTTTAAAAGAATATTTAGAGCAATATGACTAAGATGAAGAAGTATATTTTTTCAACATTGTGCCTTGGAAGAATCATGCTAAAAAAGATTTCTTTTTTTAACCTTGTGGAATAATCCAACTTTATTGTTGCTTTCACACAGTTTGGGGTGAAACATTATTTCTGTATTCCTAGGATGCAATCGTCATATATATGTCAGTGCAAGTATGACAAATATTTCTGAATGGAAATTTCTGACCTTTTTCAAGGCAAAATATGTAACTGTTGCAATGATCTGATAATCCAGATGTCCACAGACATGTGGCCATGTGGATCAGAGCTAAATAACTTTTTATATATTTGTTATCAGGTTATAGGTCAATATTAACAGGAGCAGACTTTTGCATGTCATAATATACAGTGTCAGGCATGAAGAACACTACTCCATCACTAATCTTTGGGGACATGGCAAACCTAATGCGTCCTTTATTTCTTCAAGATGGGATGTCTTAAACCAAGTTTTGAGGAAGCAAGAGCCTTACATTTTGGAAGAGATTTCCTTAAATTACGTAGAAAAATGCCAGACCCACAGAATGGCTCCTTATCTGGTTTTCACCTTTTAAGGACTCTACTTGTAGTAGGAGGCTTTGATGACTAAATGTAGTGTGAGCAGTAATTTCATGGTGTTTTTTAGTCTTTGAAACAGAGGTGGGTGTTACAGTGCATTTTCAGAGAATTATGATTATTATTATTACTATTATTACTACTACTACTACTATTTATTATAGTGCATGCTGGGCTTGTGGCTAGAAAAATAACTGTTGGAAATTAAAGGACAGCCTTTCAGACCTATGGAAAAGTACCCCTCAACAACTGAATGGAGTTATAGTTCAATACGCTTTAAAAACTACAGTAAATTAAAGACCTTCAAGACTACAGTAAGAGACATTTTCTTTCAGAATCAATGCTGAACAATAGAAACATCTAGTGATATGGAGCCCCATCTGTTAGACATTAAAGTCAGACATAGTCACACAGGGTATGTCTGCTCCGCCCAAACCCTCCAGCTGTATTTTCTGTCTGCTTTTCTTAGATATGCTGGTGAAAGTGTCAGGCTTTTATGTTTTTCACATTCTTGTCATGTCAGATGCTAAAAACTTAGTGCACTATTTGAGAAGAAAACAATAGATTGCTTTGAGAAAGTCCTAGTTTCTTACAATATATCTGATTTAAAGAGAGAGAAGAAGAAGAAAGTCTGTTCTCTGTTGTGCTGGGACCAAGGTTCAGGACACTTAGGAAGTGCTGCTTGATTCAACCATGCAAGACTGCAATGATTGCAAAGCATCACTCATGGTTTTAGCCCATGTCAAAACATTGAATTTGAAAGAGAGGAATTGGGAGATTCCAGCTGCGAGCCTTTAGAATGATAGATGGGTTTTGTTACTTGTTGGGCCCTGTAAAGCCTCTATGAAACTGGAAATCTATTATCAAAAATCCCAAACTCAATTGAGAGTTAATTTGTTTGTCACCTTCACTTAGAAGTGCCATAGAGAGAAAACATCTCAAAAATTCTTCAAGAAATTTCAAGACATCAGTTAATCAATAGTTTAGGTAGGTAAATTTTATATAAAAGTTGCAGCTATTTTTGCAGCCTTATAAGACTTGAAGTTTATGGTATGTCTCCAAACAAAAATAACTGAAGTCCAGTGTATACAAACCTGAAAAATGAAATGAAGTGGTGATAAACTTTTACAGGTTTGGCAAGGACAACTTTTGTTATCTTTTTCTATATAGCAGAATGGTGTCATCAGCAAATCTGTCAGCCTCCAAGTTGATATTCCTATGGGAGAAGTGGCAGATGTGGATCCATTTTGCTGGAAAAAAATAAGTAAAGATCTTGTAGGTGTGTATCCATTTTGCTAGAAAAGTAAATAAACAGCTCAGGCCAGTGCTAGAACTCTTTAGTTTTGTTTCATTTATCCCATTTTTACTATAATTAAGAAACAGTGATCAAATAGCTCGACCATGCGGAAACATGTTACGTAATAGAGTGTGAAATAAGAAAGCATTTGAATGGATAAGCCTGTTCTCATAAAAGTCAGATGACTTCTAATTCCTGTTGTGTTATGCAACTTCACTGTGCCCATTTTAACTTTTTTCTCCTTCCCTTCTTTATCGGCGGGAACAACTCTCAAAGAAAGGCCCTTTCTGTAAGTCTAATGCAGGCCAAAATAGAGGGAGGAACTTTAAACTAGTGCTCTGTTATTTTGCAAAGAAAATATTCTTAAGTGGCCCTGGAAACTGAGAAAACTACAAAGTCAACATATCTGTAGCTTTCATTAGAAAAGAAAACAGAGACTGAATTAAAAACTGAGAAAAAGACAGTTTTGAGAATAACTGAAAGACATTTTTGGCTTCAGCTCATGTTTAGGACATTTTAATTACTTTAGCAATACCAAAATATATATATATCATTTTTTGTAGTATAATATCTCCTCCCAAAGTTGTTTCCAAGACCATGTATGTCTGCAGCAATACAGATCAACTTCAAGGAACATTTTGAAGTGGAAATTTGCACATTCTATGTGATGGAGACAGAGTACTACCTGTATTACATATGTAAGCAGAAGCTTTTTAGTAGTATCAGCTTTAGGATGGACATCTTAATATATAGGACAGTACAACAAGACTAAGATAATACATTTGACAGGTGTTCAAATGTCTTAAGAAAATTCTAGCATGACACTGAACTCTGAAAACAATGAATTTAATAAAATGAGATTGCAATTTTGGGGATATCTTTTCTTAGTTGAGGGCATCAAACCAAACCAAACTGTGCAAGGTGGCTGTAAATTAAGGATTCTCATATTGATAAGAACATCAGTGCTGTCAACTCTTTTCATGTTATGCCACTACTTCTGATGTATCATGGACTTTCTAGTTGTCACTTCATCTCTCAGAGACTTAATTTAATAAGATGCTAAATTTAAATAACGTCATAGGCAAAATCCAGCAGTCCAAGTACCTGTGGTAAGTATTTATCTGTCCTATGCTTTCAAAATTTTGTTTTATTCCTAGAGAAGAAATGGATAGTACACTAAAGCCTAGTTGCATTAGTAAGAATGATTTTTTACCAGGCACACAGTCAGAACCTTTAAGGGCTTTTGCAGTTTTCTCCCAAAAAGTGAGAAATGTGTGTGTGTTTAGTTTAATTGGAGAGCCAAACACAGCTCAAAATTGAGGATTTTGAAACTCAGATACCACATATGAAAGTGGTTGGCAAGTGAAACTTATTTTGGGGACCTTCCATGTAATTTGAAGTTAGTAAAATCTGAAACAACATGCAAAATCATCTTATCTTGTTGTTCCTTGTTTTGTTTTCACCTGTTTAATGTTTTTGATACAAGTCAAATTGTCATTGATCTCAGATGTATTTTACAATTCCAAACAGATCAATTTGTTTTCACCTTTAGATCTTGTTAAAACCAAAGGAAGATTCCTTTTTTTATATTACTTGCATATAACTGTGGATAATTATAATCCTTGAAATTCAGACAGTAAGTGCATATGTTTTTCATCCTTCAGAAAGCTTTAATTTCCATTAAACACAGTGTGCAGAAAGATTATTGTCTGTCCTCTGTGCCATTCCAATTGATTAAAAGAGAAATAACCTGCCCTGCTTGGTTTTCTCTGCTTGCTTTGTGGGCCTTGCATAGTAATGGGAGTAGGAAATCAGAGTTCCTGGATCATATTCTGTCTCTAAAGCAGCAGTGCTAGAGAGCCACAGAAATTGCTCACTACACAGATTAGCCTGGATTGTAGAAAGCAATCAACCACAGTTCTTGGTTCAGTCTAGATTAAAAAATGGGATAGGTTAATGAAAGTTCAGCATCACAATCCCATTCCCAGTATCTTCCCTCATGCATGGCACTGTGGTAGAGCCATGGCAAGCATTTTTTTCTTTTAATAATTAACAGTTAATTTCATAGTGTGCTGTGCCATCACAGACTAATAGTTTTGTAACTTTATTGAAATATGCTGTCATGAACTACCTCTCACTGTACGTGATACCTCAAGCAGCAAAATACAAGCAAAATTGTTCTGAAGCTGTACTGATTCTGAGATAGATGGCTCCTGGGTATGGATAAGTGTAACTATAAACCCTGCACATCAAAATGCTTTCCAAAATCAAGAAAAAGTTGCTCATTTCTTGGTAGGTCAGTCCTGTTAGGTATACATAAGCACTTGTGAGCTCTCACACTCAATGACTCTTTTTTAACCACTGATGTTTTTTATAAATTTCTGAGGCTCTAAAATGGCAGATTTAGGAAATGCCATTCAGTTCACCCCTCTGCCAGTACAGACTGCTCCTTACTGATCCTTGTACTTCGTGCAGACTCAGTGCAAACAGCTTCAGGAGCTATGGTTACATTATTGTGTAGTTCTTTGTAGTTTGTTCAAGGAGAGTTTTGAAAAATGGCACTTAGTCACAAAGAACCTACAAGGATTTTGGTGAGGAGTTGCAATCCTGTCTCATTGATTTCTGTGTGGTCATGGACAGCTGGAAAAATGATCAATGAGAAAAAAATCCTACTGAAGTCCATCAGCCACCTGCAGAAATAGGGAAATGCTTCAATATCTGGTTCTGTTGTCATCCATAGAATTAAAAGAAGCATTTTACCAGAATTCCTATTTCCCAGCCACGTAAGAAATACTACACCCAGTAGGAAATATGCAGTTGCACATTTCTCTTCACTAGAGCATAGGGTTTAGTACAGAGGAGTAATGGCAGCCACATTTCCCTACACTAAGCATTAGGTTTTAACTCAGTTCTGGAGGTACCAAATTATGTTTGTGCTCTCTCTAGTCTCAGGAAGCCCAAACTCAATGTTACAGTACTCTCAGTTCAAATCCATCTCCAGGTCTGTCTCAAACCCTGACCGTCTCCACTGAAGATACAGTTAAATTTATTTATAAATTATTTTATCTATAGAGATATAGATTAAACTATATCTCAGCAGCTATAATAAAGAACTTTAACTTCTCAGCATTGTTAATAAATTCTACATATTTTCATTAATTTGGAATAAGGCAGTAAGTAGATTTCTCAGCCTGTTGTCCTGACTGCTGAAATTGTTCATGGAAGTTACAAAAAGGCTGAATTAGGAGGATGCTGAAGAAAACCATTTTAATTTAATTGTTAGAGATTTTAGTAAGGAAACTGGTTTAAGAATATTTTCAAAATGACAGCAAGCAGTCATAAAGTGATCATAATATTGAAATGCACAGGCCAAACCCACCAGGCTCATTTCTGCCTTCTAAAGCACTTTATTCTGTAGATTTTGCAAGCATAACTGCTTGCATAGATATTAAATGGTACAAAATGTATTGTGCATTCACTGGAGTACAATGAAAAAGTAATATTGTCACAAAATATGATTGCTAAATTTGGAGTACAGGTATTACATGTTTTCAAATATAAATATAAATATTACATAAACTGTTCTTGAAATGAAAAATGAACTCTAAAAAATTGATTAATAGATAGTAATGATCGATTATTCAAGAAACATAATTCACTATTGACCATAGTAGGGTAAAAGACAGCTTTGGCTTATAATTTATCTAAAGCATACATAAAACAGAGCTAGAAAGCAGTATATGACAAATAGGATAAGGAAAAAATAGGTAATTTTTAATATCAATTAGAATTTGTCAAGAATAGCAAATCAATAAAAGAAATTAGAGATTAAACTAAATAAATATGCATGGTTTCTAGAGATATGAAAACTTTAAAAGACAAGAATAACAAAAATTAGTACATCTGATGTTAAAGAAAGCCTCAGTTTGGTAGTTTCATATTTAGATTTAGTCAGCAAACTTATCAATAGTGCACCATAAATATTTCAACTTTGTATTTGGACAAAAGTGTCATAAGGCATTTCATTTCACACACAGACTTTCCAGTCTTTTACTAACTTGGAAGGAATGCAGAAATGTGTGCTTGCCATAAATATTTCTAAATAGGCAGATTAGATAATACATATTCAGAAGTCCTAGATAAGGAGATCTAAAGTCTGTTGGTGCTCTTTCTAGTTAATCTTTGGAACAGGGTAAATTCGGGTAAAATGAAATAACAACAGTGATGAAGTGCCAGCTGTTGTCTGAGTATACAGTGTCTTTTCTCTATCTAAAATGTCAAGCAGGATGTCCCAAGTGCTGGATAGGCTGACACCTATTCCTGACAAAAACAAGGAAGTGCCAATGAAATTAAATTAATAAAGACTTAAAGGACAAGAAAGTAATCAATTTCAGACAGCATGACTTTATAAAGAGAAACTCTTGTCAACAAACTTGATTTAAATCTCAGATGTCATGACAGATTTGGTTGATGAATGTAATTGGGTAGAAATGCTACATTATGATTTATTGCAAGGGGTTTGACTTTGTGACTTATGACATTCTAATGTACTGAACAGATGTCAAAAAGCTGTTGCCAATGAGAAATTATCCTGGATGGGAGTGATTTCGTTGGATGTTCCTAGACATTGGTACAAAGCCACATTTTAATCAGTGATCTGGAGATAAATGGAAATGACCCATCATGGAATTGGTGTATGACACAAAGACTGATGGGAACTGTAAACAAAGATGCAGTCATTCCCAGCAACTGAGATCACAAACCAAATGTACTTTAATATACCTGCACAGCTGTACAATGACCTCACAAATATATTAGATTTAAGAAAGTGGTGACCTTGACACGGATCTCTGGGTTGTAAGGGATATACAACTACCCATGCACTCCCAGAATGATGCAACAGAAAGAGGTGAGTCCTGGATGTGAGAACATCTAAGGGAACAGTTGGCTGGTAACAGTTGAAAATTTGAGGAGGATCTGATAAGAGCGACAGAATCTATATTAGAATTGAAAAAAAGCCTTCAAAATTGATTCCTCGATTCATTTAAGTAATCAGAAGATACTGAGGGATTAACGCTGGCTCCGGGGGCCGCTCGAGGCCGCTCAGTGTTATTCTGGGAGTGACTCTGGTTTCCCGGGGGCTGCAGCTTCCAGCTTCCCCAGACACAGGACATCGTCCGGCAGCTCCTTAGTGCTGGCTCCTCTGTGATAGAGAGAGCCCCGGGCTGATGGTGCAGGCACAGGCAAGGACAAAGACCCGAGAGAAGGGCCTTGGAGTGCTTTCCAGCTCTTTTATTTCCCGGGAGAAGCAGCAGGGAAGGTAGGAGAGGGTCCGGGGTCCAGGAGAGGCGGCGCAGGGGTCCGGGAGAGCTGAAGGCTTCAGCTACCAAAGGGCAGGTTTTAGGGACAGCAGGGGATTTAGGGGGAGACAAGCAGGGGAAAGTAACCAATGGGGGTACAAGGATTAACATATAACCAATAGAGAACCGAACTGTAATGAAATTTCCAGAACATAACCTTATACAGAACATTAGGTAATGTAGCAACCAACCGAAATATGTAAACTAAGGTGCAAGGGACGCTGGGGGGGAACTAAAAACTCACCCTGAGCAGGGGGAATGCCTCAGACTGTGGCAACCTCAGGCTGTGCCCATCAGTCTTGAGCCTGTGGGGCTGTGGCTTTTGCCACATATGCCGCCACAAGGGATGACTGATCCCCTTCCTGGGGCAGTACTAATGGATTTTCTAATCCATCAGAGGATTTTAAAACTAATAATGTAAGAGTTTAACAAGAACCAGTGTATGAAAACTGAAGCCAAACAAAACCAAATTGTACTAAGACTGGGAGACCTTGTGCACAGTATAGCGTTTCAAAAACACAATTATTAAATTTGCATGATTAATGAATCAAATGTTTTCACAAATGATAATAGAAATATTGGATTTATATAACCAGTAGTATTAGACACAATATACTGAGCTCAGCAAAGCAGTGCAGGTACAGTCTCATTCCTTTCTTTTCTATCTTGTTTTCTCTGAATGAATGCTGAGTTACATAAGAGCATTAAAAAATATTGAAAATATTCCACATTTGAGTTAGTTAATTATTGCTGAATTTGGAAGATTTTTTTTATAATGGTGATGATTCATATTGGAATTCTAATATTATAAAAGGCTTTTTCTCCAAAACAGTAACTCAATTCAAGAATAAATATGGTTTAATCTTAAGATTGGGCTTGCTCACTTCCCATTGCAAACATATCATTCCATCAAGTTTTATTTGTGCTAATGTTCACAAAAATAAATTGCATGTCATGTTTCACAGAAATATTTGCAGAACACATGAAAGTCGTTAGCAATAAAGAGTCCCAAATAACAATTCCCATTCCCTTGTAAATAGAAGTGACCTCTAGTAGAAAAGTCAGAATTGAGAAACTCATGGCTATTTTCATTCTGGAGAAGATATTTGCTGTGATGCAACAAATAAATATTTTTACTTTCTCTCTCTCTCTTCTCCCCCACTCTCTGTAAGAACAAAACAATTCTGCTAGTAAAGCATGTAGCAGTATTCAGCTTTTATGACTGAACAGTGCTGTAATTTTTAATGTCTTAATTACAAATGAAAACAAATGATGTGGTACTTGGAAAAGACAGTAAACAGCAAATTACCATTGTGGGCAGGAAAGGGATCTATAAAAAGAAAACCCAGATAAGTCAAATTATACAAAGAACACCCAACTACATTTTGCTTGTCAAAACGATTGCAGTTTTCATCTATAAAAAGACGCTTCTGGGAGGTGACTCAAAACCCCTACTTTTGCTATTTCAGATGTAATTTCCCTCATTCCGTTCTCCTCTGGTGTCAAGAGTATAAAAAGAGACACACAGATTGCACACTCCCTCAGCAGACATCCTGTGAGCCAACACAACCTTTTCAGAACTAAATTCTTTACTTTAGTCATACTTGGAGTTGGGTTTTCCTGTGTGTGTAGGTAAAGATGTGTTACAAAGTGAAGAAGGACTTTGAATTTGACCATTCTTATAGTACATTTTGCCATTCAAAGATGCCTGGACTTTTCAGTTGGGTGTGGAGCCAGGACTACACTGTCACACTTAACTGGCTGGGGAAAACCTCATCCCCTTCATTTTTCTTTTTTTTTCCTCTTGCTCTTGGCAGGAGAAGCATTGTTTTGTTTATTTTTGGGGGTGTAAGGAAGGGAGAGGGGCCTGGTAGTTCAGTTAGAGGTTTTCCCTCTGGGTCCAGAGTTCCCCCAAGGGAAACTGAAATCCTGGTATTTCAAATTTGTGACCTAGACATATGCTCAGCAACATGTCTGTTCTCCATCATGCCCAGGGCTGCATTCACCTTCTGGGAAGATTCTTTATTCAGCTCTGCCTCTCTTTAAGCCTTTCTAGTAGCTGGTGCCCTTGTAAATTCGAGGGCTGCCCTAGGCCAAGAAAAGCCAGAGGCTAAAGGAAAAGCTCTTGTCATCTGCTTTCACCCTCATTAAATGTCTTGTAAGGCAGTTTGACCAAGTTTTGCGGGAAGAGAGCAGCTCTCTGCTGCCCAACAGCCCTGTCTAGACAGGGTCACCTTGATGTGTCCCTGCCAGGCAGGACTGCCGCAGGAAGTGCTTCACAATCAGTCCAGCACATGGACAAATGCATTGCTCAGATCAGAGACATAAACTGATAAGCAGAAATAGAAATGAGTGTCATGAAGGAGAATCTCTGCCTTTTCATTCAGATAAGCTGCTATTATTTATTCTTCAATCTGCATTTTGCATAATCTGACATTCAATAGAATAGAATTTTCCTATGAAAGCTGACCCACATTTAGAGCATGGGAAGATGAGAATGTTCCCTGCATGGCTTGTGGCATGTCAGATTTTGCATCTAAGTTGCAAGCAGTTTGAAGTATCCATTGTAAAAGATGTATGAATTTTACAAAGTAAAGCAGGAAGTTTATGCATACATTCTTCTTTCCTTCATTTGAACTAATAGACAGCATTTTGTTTTGTATCTGGATACAGCAGTGGAAAGACATGGGCATTTTGAGAGGAACCACATTTGTACTGAATTTTTTTAAAGCTTTTGGTCAAACTGTATTTAAAAAACACTCATGACAAATGTAGCTGGTTCATGGCATTGAATAGAGGCATGTGTTGAATCCATGAGGCACTTCTAGTCACAAATACAGCTTGGTAAACTAAGCAATACAACCGTTTTCTGTGTATGCAGAAGAAAATTAATTGTAGAGATTATTTCTACATATTATTTCATCTGTGATCCTCAACACTTACAGCTAAGCTCTCTTGATACTGTATATCCTCAAAAGAGTAAATATTCATAACCAAGACCCTGAAAGGACATTAGCTTTTCCATAGATAAATAAGTTCCTTTTCAAAATCTGTTACAAAAATATTACAGATGAAGAGCTTGGAAGTCAAAAGTTAAGAAAATGTCATATTAGCATATACAGCCTTGACTCAGCTGCACAGGCACTGTTAATATGTACACTTCTTAGTCACAATCACTGGCAATGTATCACAAGTGAGCAGGATCCAAGGCCTTGAGTATGTTGATATTGTTTCTGATAAAGCCTTGTCCATCCCTATGGTTTTATTAATTATGTGAATGGTGCTTTAGTGACATAGCACCTGTGGTTTTCACAGGTCTTTGGAGGAATGACAGGCTGTATGTCATTAAACAGTGAAGCTGTCAGATAATTTTAGAAAGAAAGTGAATACTCAATATTTCTCCTTTTCAGAATAAGTTTAATTTTCTGTGAATGGAAAGAGTGTCTGAATTTAGAACTGAAATCCATTCATTTACAGCCCATGTATAATGTAGTCTTTGACAAATAAAGAATTTTACCACAGTTCTCTGTTGATATTCTGATCTGCTGAGACCATCCTCTGTTGGTTGAGAGAATAATTTGCCTTTCATACATAATCAGCCCTGAGCTTCATCTGAAAAAAAAAAAAATCCCAGGATGTTACATATGTATATAAAATCCTTATTCAAACAATTCCCTGTTCTCTTGTATTACAGTATAAAAGTAGTTTAAGGAAATAGTCTTAAAAACTCCACTCCTTTTGCCTGTTGTTTGATCTGTTTTCCTACCACAGTTCAAAAAGTTCAGGAAGTACAGTAATTAAATGCACTGTGTGTCCTCCCAGAGCCATTCCTGTATTCCTGACAATGTTAATGTGCCATGTCCGTATGTACTTTGCATTCCTAACAATATTCAGCATAGAGATGGGCCTTTGGAGTGAACTTCCGAAGTTTATTGTATTACTAAGCATTAAAATCCATGACCAGAAGTTTAAAACCAGATCCAAACTTTGCTCAATTTCTCTTGCCTTTACTGAGAGTCTTATAAAAGCCCATGCTTCATTTGGTTGTAAGACATCTTCAGTGTCTGGCTTTCTGGTTGCAGTCATTGTAACTCAAAATTTCTGTGTTTTATATATTTGAAATAAATATGTACACAGTTAGGACACTTGCATTTTGCATTTTGGGATGAGGGGGAAAGGGACTGAGAAAAATACGAAAGGAGTGGCTTTTCAAACGAAAATACAAGTTCTGGTTCTCTATGATTGTGTGATAGACAATCATAGGATCTGTTCCTGATGATTGAATAGAAGAAAAAATCTGAAAGTGAAATTACCAGAATTTTGTGTGTTTACAGAAGACTTTTACTGATTAGAAACTGTAAAGATTAACTGTGGAACAGAGGTTGCTTGTGGCAAAGGTATATAGGTTCAGAATTGCTTGATGACACTGAAGAATTTACAGGTTTTCTGATCGTGGACATTGGGATATTTTTATCCAAAAGGTACTGAGTCTTTCTTAATGCTGGGAAGTGCTTCTGATTTTTTTAAAGCTTCTGTTAAGGTTAACAGGACTACTGAGATGAGAAGGAGGTGGAGGAGTCTGAAACTGGGGAAGTGAGCATGATGTGCTCCTACAGAACATCCTAAAGCTTTGAAATTCAGAGCTAATTGCATTGGGGGAAAAAAACAAACAAATAAACAAAAAAAAAAAAAACACACAGCTATCTGAAAGTAAGGAAATTTGCTTAAAGGTGTACAAACTGTATTACAGACCTTTCCTTTGCATGCAGCCTGCATATGCCATTCTTTCTCTTACAGCTCTTTTGTTTAACATGTTCTTTCTGGGTCAAGGGATTTTTCTAAGGTTTCATGCAATACATACCTTGTAATATAAATTTTGAAAAATTGTTTGTAAATCTCATAGGTAAGATAAAAGTATGTCCAAGGCCCTGAATTAGAGGTGCTGTCATGTTTCCACTGGAACCCCAAGTTCATTTCTGCTACACACGGAACACCTCCTGCTCTCCACTGAGCAGCCGTGGGCCAAGCTCCTAGCTCTTATATAGCCCCTTTAAAAGCTCATTAGTGAGAAACCCTGGGATTTTTGGTAGGGTAAAGGGCAATTTCCAGATGTTGATGTCTGCTGCTGTACAGCAGTTGTGCTCGGTGGTTATTTCACAGCAGTTTCCTAGGTTACAGTTGGCTCTACTTTGTCGCTAGTGACAGCTTTCTGATAAAAGCCGGGAAGTGATCGCTCCCTCCGTGTCACCTCAAGCAGGAGGTGCCTCAGGTGGCCCCAGTGCGGCCGAGCTGTGCACTGCAGAGGGAGCTTCTGCCCTCCCTACTCCCTGCAGAGCACAGGTGCTCAGTGTGCTTCCCAAAATCTGCAGCGCTCAACTCCATCTCTCAAGCATTAGGAAGTGCTTTAATACGTGGGTCCTTCACTGGAACATTCAAACTCTTATGGGCAGAGTGGTAGGAATTCCTGGAAAGGGGAGACTGAGTGCCAGTGCAATTGGTAGAAGTTAAAGGGATTTATCCTCTGACTCCCCACAAGGGATTTCAGTTTGCACGTTTCAGAAGTTTCTGAAGTACTTCCCAGAGCCATTCAAAAATGCAAGCGATAAGATTCAGGAGTTGCGACTTGCTGGAGATGGCAGTTAAAAGCAGAATCAGAATCAGAAGTCAGTGTTCTTCAGTTTCCACTTTTTAGATAGCAATTATATGGGTGTTTCAGGCTACTGTTAGCTACCCTGGCGATTTCTATTAAGGAACTAGTTCAACAACTGATGCTAGAGCACTATTATTTCAACAGAATAAATAATAGTAATAATAAACAATAACAACAATCGTTCCATGGATATGTTACTTGCAGAAGCAAGCATAGAGCTCCAAAAATAGATGTAGCAGTCATAACAGCTTTCACACATAAAAGAAGCACTGATAGTAAACCAAATTTAGTTGCAAATCTGTATATGTAGTCTGACTGTTTCAGCATCTTGTCAAAAACTCCTCTATTGTCTTTGGAAAGATATGCTGGATTTTTTTTTTTTTTTTATGTTCCTAGTAAAAGGAGATTAAAGAATATAATTTGTTTTCTTGTCATCATCTAAAAAATTATCAAGTTTTAAATTATTCAGTAGCAACTTGCATTTTTACTTAGCTATCTGAGTAGTTAACACATTCAGCTGAAGTACATTTAGCTATATTTATAGTTAATGATGTACACAAGTTTTAGGTAGCTTGGGAAATAGGCTTTTTATCATTCTATTCACTGTGACAAAGTTTCTACAAAACCCTGAAAAAGATGAGAGGGCATACATACATAACTAGCCTGATTTCCTCCATTTGAGAAGTATCTACATAGAAAATACTGATATAAAGTATAACTTAATTTCAAAAGGAATTTATCAGATTAAATTTGCTCAGATTATAAATGTAAAATCAATCTGTGAAGTAACTTAAAATCAATATATATTTTCCCTTGTGCTTTTGTTCTTTTAAAAGATCCATTGATCGACGAACAATCTGCTTTAACTGCCACATTAGTCTTTTCAGCACAGAAGGAAAAGCTCAATGTTGGTATAAAAGATCTTGAATTAAAATTTGGTTTGAAACTTACTGGATAGGAGAGCAGATGTGGATTGCCTCATTTAATTACTCTGGCTGTTTCTAAATGTAAATGGCAAAGTATAAAAACAATGTCAGTTTCCTAAAGTAAAGAGGAGTATTTTTAAATAGGTTATGAAATATAGGCACCTTTTAACCTAGTCAGTTCACATTAAAACCTCTCAAGATTGCAAAAAGCAATGTAAAAAGAAATTACAAAAATAACTGTGATCTGAAGAAATTCAAGGGTAAAAAATGTACCAAGTTATATAGCATTCTCTCTTGCCTTTTGTTCATGGTATAACTAAGAAACAATTTGATCTCCCTGTTTCAAATATCCATTAAAATACTTTTTGATTCTACTTTTCAGCAGAAAAGCAAGATGGGGTCAGCTTCTGCTACTCAAATTTATAAAGATACATAGGAATGCTATTGATCTGAAAGAACTGGAAGAGCCCCAGTAATAAAAAAAGAGGTTAACTGCTGTCAAGAAATGCTGTTTCTCTAAGCTTATACTGAAGGCTGTATAATTTATAACAGACTGGGGAGAAGAATCGGTTTTGAAGGCCTGCATTTTAAATTTGATTTTAAATTCTCATTCCATATATAGTTTTTCATTGCTTAATATCGTGCCAGATCTATTTCTATGTAGTCAGCATATCATATATGAGGAATTAGTTTCTGAGCTGCTCCTCCAGCAGGGGCATCACAGAAAATGCAGTTTAGTGCAAATGAAGTTGTAGAGGAGTGAGGCATGCTTTTCATTTTTACTTACTCTTTGACATTGACACGACCCTCAAAACAATAAGCTGCAGGGTAGATCAGCTCACTGTTGCTTCTGCAATCAGCTGGTATAGCTGTCATGGTGCACTAGAACCTCATTTTTGGCTCTACTCCCCAACAAGTTCCTACTGCCGGAGCTTTTTGGCAGCAGCAGTGGGAGGTACCAGTGCCAGCACCATTGACTTGGTACCAGTACCACAGTGATGCCCAATTCTAAATCTGTGTGACAGTGAATTGCAGCCAGTGTTACTGTGCTCACACCTGTGCCACCCAGGGCAGTTCATCCAGCCTCACTGAGTCCCACCTGGCCCTGCAGCACCTCTGGCCCCTGTCCCAGGCCAAGCACTGGCACACACCTGGGCTCTGCACTCAGGCAGAGGCAGAATGGCCACGCTGTGCCAGCTCTGGGGTCCACCATGGTGGAGTAGCCATAGTCAGGTCCCTAGGAAAGAGTAGGACAGGAAGAAGCAAGTGCAATACTGTCTTTTACATCTTCTCAGACTCCAGTTATTTAAAGATACTTCCCGAGACAGATGTGTCTGTAATTATTTCCTTTGTATTTGTCTGCTGTGCACTTGACCAGGCTCACTTGAAAAGGTGTAGATTTTCAGCTTATATAACATCCTTTGTCAATAAGGTCCACAAACATATTGTGCATGGCGTGAGCAACCACCTCTATCCAGTCAGCTGCTTTGAACTTCATTCCTATTGTTGTCACTTGATACCTCCTAAATCTTGTACCGAATCAGGGTACACAGCCACAGAACATACAATGACTTTATCATCCAGTCTTGTAAGGTGCTTCTACAGGTTTTTACAATCAGCCTTCATCTTTGTCTCTCTATACAATTCACTGTCATTTGCAAACTTTTTCACCTCGCTGCAGACTCCCAGCAGAGTGTGACAAACAGCAGCTCCTGGCAAGCATCGCCAGGGAGCTCCAATCATGTTGCACTTGCACTGCAAAAACTGGCTGTTTGTGGGGTTCTTTTTTCACTCACTGCTTCGTGTCTGCCTGCAAATTCCACCTATTCGTTTCTGTGTAGGCCTAAGCTCTCATAGTTCATCTACCTAGTCCCTTTGTGGACACTACTGTCCCTGTGAGCTAACAATGCATTTATTTGCCAGCATCTCTGTGCTGCACTGAAACACCTAAATCAGATTGCTGTACCTGTGCAAGTGTCTGTATTTCGTTCTAGCACACTAAATACTGCAGTGTTTAACTTCTGTGCACCCATGTCCTTTATTGGATCTAGCCTGAAGTACATACCAACACTGTTCCTTTGTATAGAAAAGGTAGACTAGAAAAGCATTTGAAGGTACTACCTTTTTACAGTCCTTTACTGGGAAACCCAGCTACACTTCTGAAAGACTGATAAATGTTGGGCTGAGGATGTCTGCACAGTCAGGAGGCTGATGCCTTTCTTTTACCCAGACTTCCTCTCATACTTCTCTCTCATCAGTAAGTCTTTGGATCTCTGAAGACATATATCACTGAAATGGGGAAGCTTATGTGGGAGACAGAAGCAGACATGCTTTGGACTCTGGGTGAGACCTGCTGCAGGGCATCTCACTCTCAGTTTTTTCCAGGTGGATCTGTACTTGAAGCTGTTCTTGAAGCCACAGGATTCCCTTCACAAGCCCCTCTTCAAAGACACACCAAAAGGGATTGCATAATCCTAGAGGTTAAATCAGTTTTAGTAAATGGCTTTATGTTATTCAGAAGATATGAAAACCTCTCCGCAGTGATTAGATTTCTTTCAGTATAATTCATTTATTTACTTAACCATGATTCTCATAAAGAGATTGAAAGACAAACATAGTGAAGATTAATCATTATAAAATAGTAATTACAGGAAAGAGTCCTAATTGACTTGTCTTTTGAACCCAGCAGGTATTTATCCTAACTGGACAGTAATGACTTCTAACTGTATATTACAGCTGGACCTCTAACTATCCAGAAGCTGTAAAGCTGAACTGGTCCACATTTTCTTAAAAGGAAAAGCATGCTGAAAAAAAAAAAAAAAAAGAAAGAACGAATTTTCTACCTCTGGAGACAGATTTTATTAAAAATTTACCAAACCAGATACTACATATACTCTCTTTATATATGTGCATCCACGCATGTTCATTCAGAACTATATATGCATATTTGTATCCGATATACTGAACTAGAACTATGCAATAATTTTAAACATACAAAAGTCAGTGGCCAAGACATTAAATAAATATGTCTGGGAAAAGATAAATCTTTCAGCATGTCACTACAAGTGTACCATTACTTGCTTTTCAGCCCATCAACTGTTAGTGGTTTTGTAGGCTGCAACAAACTTCCAGAAAGCCCTCCAAATTTTTAAGAACTCATCAGTTTTCTGTGAGGATTTAGGTGAAAATTTGCTCCCTTCTTCACTCAAGTCCCTAGTACCTCCTGGGAGACTCCCACCCATTATTCATGTCCTAGCTGCCAGGTCTCTGTCCCTGTTCCACTCCATACTCCAAGAGTTTCCCCTGCATTCATGTGCACCAGGGGAGCAAGCAAGTTCCTGCTCCCCTGGGAGTGCAGCACAGGACCCAGAGGGCAGCAGGCATGACAAGGCAAAACATAGCTTTCCTCTTCTCCAGTGTGAACTTTCTTGACAAAACCACAGACATTGCTGTGACTACATAGTTAACTACAAATGCAGTATGTTTGTACCCTCTATTGAACACATCATATGGAAATCGTTCTAAAGCTCTGTCCTTAGATATTCATTTACTATGCATTTTATGTGTGTGGTAAACAGGTTATGTTTGATGTGTCAATCTGTTTGCCCTTGCATCACATATACTTGCCAATACCCTCTGCTGCAGTCAGCGTAGTAGAGAATCAGCTCACAGCCTCATTAATCCATGAGAAATCATAAAACAAACACCTTTAAAATGTTATTGTTTTGTCATCGCTGGGAGAGGGTCAACATAAGTCATGAGCTCTCAAAGTATTAAATAGACACGGATGATTCATGAATTACCACTAGCTGGCATGAGAATGAGCCTACATTTAGCTTTCTTGTTTGTAACTGGCTTTTTCTTGATCAGTTTTGTCCATGAGCTCATGTTTGTTTGTGACATCAAAACTGTCTCTCTTGGAAATAGCAGTAGAGTTGTAAGCACTGTGTTGGGGTCTTATCGTGAACGAATCAGTAGGAAGGTTGAAAGGAAACAACTTCTACTCAGCTACCTTGTTAATCAGCACTCACAGAAAAAAAATCCTTCCCAGAACAGAATGGGGATTATTTGATATGAGAGAGATTTGGGAGTTGTTTATAGAAAAGTCCCTAAAGCCTTTGGACTAAAACACAGCTGCAGTGCTGAAAGCAAATCAGATGCTGGATGGTATTGCTGGGGTAAACAAAGTGTAGCAAAGCCTGGGAGGGGATGGTCTTGTTACATAAGACACAACTTACATTGCATCAAAAATGCTATAACTCCTATTGTGTCCTGTGCCTCTGGGTGTAATTGCTCTTGAAACAAAGGAACAAAGCAGAACAACCAAAATGATGATAAGTTTCAAATAGTTAAGCACTGAAATGTTAGAATGTTTTTTTTCCACGGGGGGAAAAAAAAAGAACAGAACACCTATAGAGTAATCTATTGAAAGTCTTTGGATTTAGCATACAAAAAGCTAACCTGGATATAGGTGCATTTCTTTTCTCACTGTGAGAGCAAAAAATGAAGCTAAGTAATGTGAAAATCAGATGATGGAAACATAATGAAGGCTAATGATCACATAAAATAGGTTACCAAAAACCTATTGAGGGCCTTTTAAAGATATCTCTCTTCCTTTCAGAACACACAGCAGAGAAAAGGATAGAGACTTACAGGAGCACGAAAGAAAATTATATATAGAGCACAAAAAAGGAGCAGATTTAACAATAGGACATGTCACTCTGTTCTCTACTCTGTAAGTCCTTACCCTGTGTTCATCACTATGTATCTGCTCCATGTTCCTGTTCCTGTTCCCTCTTTATCAGCAGACTCTGCCTGTCAGAGTGTGAGATGAGCTCACTTTTTTAATCCTGTTTTTGTATGGAAATAAGTCTCATGGAACAGCACTGTTTCTGTGTCTTTGCTGATCTTTCACATCCCCTTAGTAACTTGGTAACCTATGGGGCCAATTTTAACTGTATGTTATCAGATATATTTCCACAAATTTCATTAACAGGTAGTGGGATAGAAGAGAAAAAAGAGCTTTCAAATGTCCTGAACTGCATTATAACCTCGAGCCTGATTAAACATCAGAAAATCCATATCATCTCTCAAACTTATTATACAAATGTCTGCAAAGTATCTTCTTGATTGCTAGTCTCATAGAAAAGCTTTCTCAATTTCTTTCATTCCAGGGAACTCTTAAAACAGAGAAGTTTTTGGGTTTGGATCGAACTGAAGAAGGTAGTATATATGCAACAGCCCTGCTCAATATTCTAGCTGTACCAACTGGTCCAGCAAAAGATATTAACTGTCTCCAGAGATCTTGCCCTCGAACAGGATACTACATCTCAGCATATGTCATACTGATTTATGTCATATTTATGACATAAGTAACATCATGTGAAATAACTGGAGAAATATCATGTGTGGATTTATAATGTATCTTTACAGCTAAAATAAGATCTTAAGAAATTCTTACAATGTACAATGTTGATGTTGTGCTGCTTGAATGTTGAGGTATTCATTCATTCATTCACTTGCAATTTTTAGTCTTGCGAACAGATTTTATATGACCATTACTCACAGGGAAAAAAAAAAAACACAACAGAAACTCACTCTTGAATGTGAAGCACTTCTCTAGTGTGGAACCCACTGCTTCCAGAGGACACTAAGACAAGTCATCTGGTGAGATATTTTTAAAAGTTGATTTGCAATCAGTATTTGGACAGTTATGCCAGCCAAAACCAATATTTACTCACAGGACAAAGAGGACAGGTATTGGTTGTTCATTGTGATAGTCTGGACAAGTTTTCCATCTATCTTATCTGTAATTGACTGTCCAACAAAATTAGGAAGCATTTTCTGTTTTCAAAGAGTTTAATTCAGAAACTTTGTTAGCAGCCTTCTTGAAAGGTTTCTGCAAGAGTGAACCAGAATTTGCTGGTTTAATATCTCATAGTATTTGAGCATTTGAGTATTTGAGTATTAATCCCGTATAGCTGAACAGGCTTTTTTTTTTCCCCCTGCAAGTGCAAAAGACAAAACAGTGTAAATCCAGAGTAGTTCCTGATTCTTGCTAAAACACCATGTAGGGTTGCAAAATTTCCAAGAAAATTGATACATTGCTTACTGTTATTCAATAAATGAATAGTGATGATTATTGGTTTTTAAAAATCCTTTAGAAAAAGATTCCATATTTTCTAGAAAACTTGAACCCACTAAATTTGGTTTAATTGGACACATTGTATTATTCTAGATAGAGGTATCTGTATGAATTAAATTGCAGGCTGCAAAACTTGTTTCTATATAGGACTGTGGTATGATCCGGGAGAGTAACTATGGCATTTCAAATGCCAATCAGAATTATAAATAGAAATGTATCTTGAGGAATAGTAAGTTGCATCAAAAAAATAAAAAATCTTTCCAAACTATCTCTTCCATTATTTCATTCTTGTTTTAATGAAGGACCTTTTGGGGAAATTGCTATGCTTGAATAGCATGAAGAATGTACGTGACATTTTATTTCATTCACCTGTGTCCCTGCCTATTATTCTCCTCAGAAGTCCAGAAATGAAACATTTCATAAGCTATTTGCTCTTACTGGCCATTTAATTATTATGCAACTCATTTCTTTTGTTTAGTTGTTAAATTAAAAAAAAATCATTTTCTGTGAGTTTGGGGCTATTTTATAATTTTGTGGGATATACCAAGGTGTGTAAGTTGCTGCAAGATAACCCTGGCAGGTCACTAAAAGCATTTGCCTCTGCCTAACACACCTCAGCACCCACAAGGCATGTGTTATCTCAGACTGCCACACGTCTTGTTAAGCCTTACAGTTTCTGTGGCTGATGGACAAGTACACTGTCAGGGTCCTAACAGAAGTGCCACTTTTATATGTTTATAGCTCTCCCATTGTCTACAGTTCAGTGCTACGATGCACATCCATCGTATATCAGATGTGTATAATGGGAAGGCACTCAGACCAAAGTCAAGAAAGGGATAGGCAAAACATTCATTTCCTTTGAAAATCTGTAGAAGTGTGGACGCAACTTGAGTGCAAAGCTGCTAGTGGGCTGAGATGGCCCAACAAAAACCGAGAACACTGCCAATATGCCAAATTATTTTCTTGTTTAAGAAAGAAATTCAGTAGAGAAGGCATTAATAAAACAAGATTTGCAAGACTCACTGTAGGTTGACTTGTCAATTTTCAGATGTAAAAAGATGGCGTATTCGGAAGGCTTCATATAAATAATCATGTGTCTAATACAAGCTCTTAGAAAATCTGAATGAAACAAATTTGCTGTGCATTAGGATTAAAAACCTAATGAAAAAGTTTACTTAAACATCCGCTTGTACTTGAGATCGAGTTGAGTGAGACTATTCCAATGCTTTAAATTAAGCCTATTCTTAATGGGGACCTAATGTCTAGCCTGCTACTCTCAGGCATTAGACATTGCTCTCATTAAGAATTATACATCTTACTTCCTTGTGTAATGCCATGTGTATGCATCCTTAGCAGCCATTATGCAATTTTACGTCTCACTTCCTTGTGTAATGCCATGTGTATGCATCCTTAGCAGCCATTATGCAATTTTACGTCTCACTTCCTTGTGTAATGCCATGTGTATATATATCTTTAGCAGTCATTAGGCAAGACAAAACATCTAATTCAATCCCACAGCAACAGTGGCATCTGTCAAAATTCAGAGAAATTCCTATTCTTTAAAGGAAGGTTTCTCAAAAAATAGCAAATGTATATATTATTGCTCGACTTCAAGGGCAATTTCTACTTCTTTTTTTTTTTAATCTATTGTCATGTTAATAGCTTTTGTGGTATATACATCCTATAAATACAGAAAATCATGCTTTTTAATCTTGTGAAGTTGTTTCCCTTTTAAAGCTTGTATGTGTCTCATCAAGGTGCTGTCATGTAATTCTGCTTGTGTGTGTGTGTGTACTGAGCAAACAGCTAGATAGTTCAAGCATCCAGGACAGTGGACAAGCTAGAGCAAATAGCTGTTAATTCTGACTTTTGAATCTTGTCTTCACAAGCGATGAGCATTTAACAAACTCTTGAAAGTGGACACTGACTCTTCAAGGGCTAGAGTCCACAAGCAGAGGCTGTATAAAATGAGCTGAACCTAAGCATGAGATTAATTTCCAACTTGTTCCTCGAACATGAGATCAAACAAAATGTTGATACAAACCTTGAATTTTGTAGGTTTGGACCATTTTTAATTTCAAAACATAACCCTCTCTGTTAATGGAAAATAGAGATAACTTGAACTGTAAGTCAAATTGCATCCTTTTCACGTTAATACCTACAGCTTTTCATGAACTATAATTTTCTCATGAAGCAGCTGAGAAAAATGATGCACACTTGATTTTCCAGCAGGAAAATAACACATATCACAACTTACAGGAGCAAATTAAAGTCCATCTCTATTTGACAAATGTGATTTTGCCACTTCAGTAGAAGCAGGCATGCTTTACCTCTTTTTGTGTTGCTGCTTATAGAAAAATTCCAACCTCCTATGTATCCAAAAATGAGATTGAAATCAGAAAGAGTTTATGGCACACAGTTGAAGTAAACATACTACATAAAGGTAAGACATCAGAAGACTCCAAACAAGGTTTGCTAATGATCGTTATTTATCAAAAAACTAGAGTAATAGTCTCCAAACTGCAGTAAGACATCTGGGAGCTGTAGTGGTTTGGGGTCATTAGTGTTAAGTGCTTTTAAGACAGTTTGCAAACATAACCTTTCTTTGTTTTCTGTGTGAGCTGTCAGGTTACCTTTGAAGGCAAAGAATAAAATTACAGCAGGGTCAAACACTAACAGTGGCTGTTTTCTCTTTTCTTTGCATTAAATTCCCAATAACAAAGGAATTTAAATTTCGAGGGGAAAAGATAAAAAATTACAACATTTTCCCACCAGATTATAATTATTTCAAGCAAAATCATACATTTCTATCATCAGTGGCCCATTGGTATGTTTCTTTCTCCTTTGATTTATGCAAAAAGAATCCCCCCCCAAAAAGCCAAAATACCATGACTGCAACAGAATAGAACTACCAACATGTATGTTCAAGTCGTGGGGATTAGACACACATTAATAATTTCCTCAGGCTCAGTTTTATCTGAATAATATATTTAAAAAGCTAAGATTCTTCGTTTTTTTCCCCCCTTGATTAATTATCTGCTTTCTATGCGGGTTCTGAATACAGAATTTAGCTCATGCTACCCTAATTACCATTTACTCATTTGCATAGAATGCCTTAAGGATATACCTTGGGAGGCAGAAAAGGTGAGTGTCTCCAAACACATACCTTTTTGTTGCTATCACAAGAATACACCAAAGTCATGTGGCTTCATAGCTGGAAGGCTTCCAGGTGTGGCTGCTTGTGAGTCTTTTGAGAGCAGGGAAGGGGATGAGAGGAAAAGATGATACACCCTGTGTTTGACAGTAGTATTGTTCTTAGTTGTTGATATAGTGATATTGTTAGCATTGTTATATTTGCATTATTGCTTTTATGAAGTTCTAACAGCACTTATGAGAGGTTTTTTATCTTCAGAAGCAATGTGAGAAGAGTAATGCTTCCAGATATTAACAAAAGGAAAATGAAGGTACTGGGGGAGAGGGAGAAAAAAAGGGGGAAAAAAAAAGAGAGAGATATTTCAATAGCTTTAATACAAAAGGTTTTTAAGGGCATGGGGGAAAAAATAAAAGAGAAAGGTAGTGAATAGCTTGAATTTTGTTTCAAGAATGCAATCAAGAGAGTCAAGATGTAAATGTAGCTACAGAAATGGAAGTAAAAAGTGAATTTAGATAGAATGAATAAGAGTAGTGGGGGGGTGCAGGAGGAGGTGCATTACTGCAGCAGAATGTCTCAAATGAAAAATATTTAGGTATGTGCTGTGCTTGACTAGTGAATCTTGATGCCATACAGCCATGTGAATTCATATCCTAGTTGTCAGAAACAGGCAGGTAGGCTCTGATCCTGAGCAGCTGTAAATTAATGTAGCTCCACTGGAGAAAATGGAGTCATACCCATTTGCATAACCCCAGGAACTGGCCGTGATAGCAAGAAATTTCACATATAATCAGATTATCAGAACACAGTCTAATTATCACACAAGATGAATTCTTGAACTGCCTTTCTTATTAAAAACAAACAATAAGTCCTATCACACTGGTTTCTTAGAAGCAGTAAATGAATGAGGAATTCTTCAGCCGTGCATGCTTATTTTAAAGACATAGATAATTTTCATTGCAGTCCTTAATTCCAGAAACTAAAAAAAATGTAGCAGTTCAGAGTTCTGAGAACCTGTTGGTAGGAACAGGGATCTCCTAGAGGTACTTGAAGGGACTGGATCATGCTTTCCTAGATTTCAGGCAGACTTTGTTTCAGCCAGCACTGGTACTTGGATGCACTTTGTCAGATTTGTCTTCTTGCTGTGGATCTTTTGAACCAAGACTGTTTCATGGATACTTTTTAGTCGAGCATAAACTGTTTTTGTACAGAGGTCTGGTCTATTCCCATGTTATTCAGAAGTTCCAGCTTGCAGTGGTCCTTCTGTATCCATGCACATGCAGGTACACATTTCCATGGGATTTAAGGGTTGCATCTGCTTCTCTGACTGTGCTGAGGAAAGGGTAAACATCTGCACTTTGGTTTAATGTTATCTGTTGTGCCATCCAGAGTGTAATTCCATATCATATATTTAGTAGCAATGAAATTTATGTTAATCATGCGTCCTAGGACTGCACTGGCTTTTTTCATGTACTTTGTCACTAAATTCCCTGCCTAACTCAGCAAGAGAGTGATGCTTTCATTGGTCTTCCTTTTGTTGCTGATGTACTTGCAGAAGTCCTTGATGCCTTTTGTGTCACTTATCAGATTCAATTCCAGGTGGGTTTTGGCTTTCCTAACCCAATATTTGAAGAGTATCTTTCCAGTCTTTCTGCATCCTTGCTCCAACCTCTTGCATGCTTCATTTTTATGTCTGAATTTAGTCAGAAGTTACTTATTCATCATGTGGGTCTCCTACTATTTTTAATTGACTTCCTGATGGTCAGGATGGACCATTGTTGAGCTAAAGGAGATAGTCCTTGAACATCAGCCACTATCCCTGTCCCTCATTTTCTCCAGGGCTGCCTACCATGGCATTCTCTGGCACTGAATAAGCCAAAGTATGTTCTCCTGAAGTCCAGATTTATGGTCCTGCTTTTTGCCTTGTCTGCTCCTCTCAAGATCCCCAACTCCATCAGTTCAGGGTTGCTGCAGCGTAGGCTGCCTCCAGTCTTCAGCTGTACAACCAGTTCTTCCTTGATGGAAGTGCAACAGACTTCCCCTGGTTGGTTCCTCCATCCCTCCATCCTCAAGGAATTGTCATCAATGCACTCCAGAAATCTTCTTGTGCCTTGCTGTGTTGCCTCTGAGGCAACTAGAGAAATGTTATGCTTCTTGGGTGTTTTGTAGAGGTCAGAAATCCAAAGAAAAGTAAGAAAATTGCTGAGTGGTAAAATTATCTTGGTAAACATGAAATATTTATGGAACATATTTTTTGTAGACAGAGATCTTGTTACCTGTCACTATATGCTGATACAGGACAATATTTGGTAGTTTTATACACATGTATAGGTATTCAGAATCTGAAGAGAGTTTCTTTTGCTAAAACGTTGTGTGGTTCATCAAAATGGTGCTCAGACAAGTGCCAAATTGTTTGTATTTCATGTAAACCAGGTAATGTTCTGAGCTCACATTTCAGGGATCATTTTTTGGTACTTTGTATAATTACTTTACAGAAAATGTCTAGGATCAACAAACTAGAAAAGGATTAGTTGGAAAGGTCAGACAAGAAGTCACATTATTGACTTGGTATATACACTGTGAATACAATTAGCACAAACTCTGTAAGTTTAAAAAAACATTCCAGCTTCAAAAGAAAAGTATTTGAAACCATATGGCTAGTCTTTGCATCAAAAAGAAGGTATAGAAATTCAGGTAGCCTTAATGGGAGCTCTGCAGTGGGACAGGGTATTCCTGACATAAACCAGTCCAGCTATCATTGGTTTTTGATCAGGCCTGTGTTTTTCAGGAAGCATCTGCTTTTGTTCCTTGAAAGATAAAGCATGATATTTCCATCATTATTCCAATGCTTTCTCCAGCAGTGTTTGTAGAATATTTTGCAAAGATGATGCTCCATTCAGAAGAACCAAATATGACAGTTTGAAAATATTCTTGCAATTTCTTTCTCACTTCTAAACAATTTTTATTTTAGTTTATTCCCCTTTCAGATTGCTTGGAATTGTAGATTCTTGGTCTAGATCCATCCTTCAGAGCTTGGGATTGGTGGAGTTCCAAGGTCTGGCTACATCTAAGTTTAGGCTGAGATTTAACACCAAGTTTTCATCTGTCTTTGAAATTTGTCCAAAGCTTCTCGGTCTTGTTCAGTGTCAATATTCAGTCTTAGAGACACCTCTAATTAGAATCATCTAATGCAGGGGCGGGGGGGGNGTTTCTTTTTTTGGGTTTTTTTGGTTTTGTTTTGGGGGGGTTTTTTGGTTTTGTTTTTGTTGTGTGTTTGTTTGTTCTGTGAGTTGTTTTGTTTTGGGGGTTTTGGGGGGTTTTTGGTTTGGTTTGGTTTGTTTGTTTGGGGTTTTTTTGGGGTTTTTTTTGGTTTGTTTGTTTGTTGAGGGTTTTTTTGGGGGTGGTTTTTTTTTTTTTTTTGGTGTTTTTTTTTTGTTATTTTCTTTTATTGTT
>VZRZ01008351.1:235372-275725 GCA_013398175.1 Climacteris rufus | reverse complement strand
GGTGTTTTTTTTTTGTAATTTCCTTTAAGGTACTATTCACACTCAGAATTTGAAACAAGCAGCTGTTGAACTCAGTGGTTTGGAGAGAACATGGATTGGATGTGATGACTGTAGATTAGTTATGCCCTAATTTTAAATTCCTTTCTTCATAAGACAAATACAAATTGGAAGCAGAATAAAGACTTAAGGTAATTCTTTCCCCTCTCCCCTCAAAAAACCCCTCCCAAAACCCGAAACAAACACACAAAATTTCTCTCAGAGAAATATCCTAATGCCTTTAATCTGTTCGCTAAGAGGAAAGGCACATTCATTGGATCCTTGTGCAGAAGCTAGGCATTTCCTGAGAACAGAGAGACATACACAAATCCGTTCATTATGTTGTGCTCTCCCTAGAACATAAACTAATGTGTGTTTACAGTTCTAAAATGCAAGTGTTACAAATAGGAGATAACATGAACCCAATAATACACTTAGAACAGCACCACAGTTACCCAAGATACAATATTTATGCTATTTTATTTGCTCAATGGTCATATTCAGAAGAATGTTCTTTTTACAGGGCTTCGGCTGTTATCAGATTCAAGAGAAGAAAGATGCAATGCCCTTGAAACAAGGAGCACCCCTTGCTCCTTTTTGTGTGTTTCAGTGCATCTGAATACCATTTCTTCTTTATGAGACTGTCTTGTCAGGACTGGTTTTGCATGTATCAGCTGTTAGTAACCCTGGACTGGATCATAGCTGTTGACTATGATTTTTTAAGAATCTTTTTCAATTGTGAAAGCTTAGCAAAGCCAGCTTGTGTAGATTCCTGTGTCACTGCTGCCATCTTCGGGAAGTTTTCAATATTGCTGCGTGGGCTTTTTTAAATGTAGATGAATTCCAGCAACAAGGAGATGAACAAAATATGTGCGTTTTGCACATTGTTACAGGAACACAGTCCAAATGGCACAGAAGAAAAGCTTGTATGTGGGGTGCCTTCATTCCGTTAGGGATATTTTTTTCAAAATGCAAGGAAAGTAATGTCCTGATTTCTATTGCAATTCAATGTGAATTAAACACTGGGTAATTGCTTAGCTCTCATCAGCTTCCCAGCCGGCATGTTCAGTAGTTCATTTCAAGAACCACGTTAATTAATCCATCAGATTTCCAGGTCTGTTTGCACATATAAATGTGCAGCTAGATGTTCAAATGCCCAGAGCATGCATGCATAGCAGCAGTATTATCATATGGAAATAGGTTTGTTGTACTCTTTAGGGGCAGATTAATAGAACTCCAAAGGTGCTAGAGCGGGAGCTAAAGCCACAGGCAGTAAAATTCATTCCTCATGACATTCCTTATGGACTGATATATGCATTCAGCAACAAAACGTCTTTTCCAAACCTGGGAGAAGTGATATTTTAATGTAGCCTTCAACCACTTTGTTGGAAAAAAAAAAATCAACTTTTTACGTCACAGCTGTAGTGTGGCATGTTCTGTGGGAAAAAACAGGTACTGTTATATTTGTTATAAAATGCTTTGTCTCACACTTTCTAAAGTCATCTCAAGTTAACTATCATCTTCCCTCTTTGTAACTTAGTTCCTTAAAATTAATGCTTTCTTCCATGTAAAATTTTACTGCTTCCTTGTATCCATTTTAGTGATGGCAACATACACTCTAGCTCTATTTTCTTTACAATGTAACTCATGCTCTGACTTTATCTGCTCTAGGGTAAATACTGTATTGGTCCACTGGAGTGACAGAGGATTTCTACCACTACAAGTGGGAGACACACATAGTTTATGTTTTAATATGTGCCTATATATATATTACATATTTAGTGGTTTGTTCCTCTTATTCTTTTAGTTTTCTTTTTTATCTGTTATAAGTGGAATACAGTATTCTTTTGTGACATACTCAAAACAGAGAATTACAGGCACTAGGTTACAAAAACTCTTTCAAAAATCACCATTTAGATACATTTCACATCTTCAACTGCTTTAAAATTGTTCCTCATATTGGTAAACTGCTAATCTCCTTATCCCTTGCATCTAGTTTCTAAGACATTCTATTAAATTAAAAGGCAGCAATGATATTGGGGTTTTTTCAATGTTTCCTCATATAAATACTTTGTAATTTATTATGGAAATCATTTGTAGAAATCTTATATTAACCTGCATCCACTTTGCATTTTATTAGTCATCCAGGCATGAAATTACTAAACATTATACACTGGATAGATGTGATTAGGTGTCTGTACTACTTACTAAAGTTACTTAAATGGGAACATATTTAAGTCAATACACAATTGTTTTTTTCTCTCCAGTGGTGCCAGCAAGAACCTAATACTTAATTAAATTTCTTTGTCATGTTTGTACTGCAGAGTGAAGTAAGGGATCTCAGTAGTTCTGCATCCCCAAGCAGTGCTGAAACCTCTACCCAGCATAATACAGCACCATGCAGAGAGAGTAGTCCAGGTCCCAAATACAGCACAGCTGCATTAGCTCCAGATTACTGGTATGGCTGTGAGACATCCAGCAGGGCTACCTGAAAGCTTCTCAGCAGTGTAACCTGCAAGTAAAATGCAGTTTTGCCACCTGAAGAAGGAAAGGGTCTAGGCTACTGCTGCATAGAAATGAGAATGCAGAGAGGAGAAGGGTACAAAGGAATTAAGAGCAGAGGAGGATGAGTAGCCGTGACAGCTGGTCCTGAAGGAGGGGTCAGAGTCCATGGCAGCAGCTGTTTCTGGGGCTAGGAAGAGCTCCTCAAAGTAGTAATGTTTAACATCTAAGGTCTTGTCATAGTCCCTGTAGCATGACAAGCTAGAAGCCTTGCTCTCTCTGCTTGCTGTCCACATCACTGGCACAAGTAAGTAACAGGGACATGAATGTCTTGCAGGGTTTAGCAGCCTGCTGCTGTAGGCAGCTGCTTACTCTATTTAAGCTTGTTTGGCTACCTTTTCCAGAGGCAGTTTGGTTGGCATCAGCCTGGGCATCCCCTTCTAGTGCTTCAGGGCACAATATTGTTCTGCTTCCAGTTAAAGCTGTGCAACTCTGCCAGGGCCATCTATGCCTGTTTCAATAACCAAAGCCATGGTCTGCTTTGAAAATTTTGCAGTTTGAACTCATGTTTGCTTGGGTAGTCAGCTATCAGGTAGTCTTCAGTGATAACAAGACATGACTCTCTTATGTGCACATAACAGCACAACCAACAACAGGCTTTCGTACTTTCAGTATACCACATAATCTTGTCAGAAACTCTGCTTTATAGGCTTTTCCTTCTTAATTTCCAGAGTGGGCTAATAAGTCTCACATCCCAGCCAACATGCTAAGAACAAGATTGTGTAATATCCCTGTGTGTAGGTATGGGTAGAGGATTCTGGAAAGAGCATTATCTCTTCTCTCACAGAGGCCTGAAGTCACTTCATCTGAGGGAAGTACCTGGAACTTCTGTTCTATCCCTTGCAGCACTTGACTACAAGGCAATTCAGAAGGGGGCTGGGAAGCAGAAATAAGATTGCCAATCCACATAAATCAACAAATGAGGTTTGGGGAGGTCTGGGTCTCTGAGCTCATGCTGTTTCACCAGTCCCTCTTTGAGGTTAATGCTGCCTGATGTAAGGCAAGCTCCAGGACAGAATGTTTGGCAGTAGACGCAAACTCACCAGCACTCGCTGAAAAGGCTTCGGATGTAAATGTCATCATCTAGACCGTAGGCAATGAGCCCATGGGTTGTGTTGCAGAAGTCAGGAAGGAGACTTTCACTTTCAGATTCAAAAGGAAAACATTGACATCTTGATGCAGTCCTGCGCCGAAAGCCTTTTATGTTTGTAGAAAATTGCCTCTTATAGTATTGATGGCAAATTGCCCTTAGATTGCAAAAGCTGCACAGAGAGAATGCAGCTGTATTTTTGACATCATGTTTTGACAGATTGTCATGCTTCTCACAAAAGTTTGATTTTAGCTGAAATATGCATAGTAACTGCGTGTACTTTATTAGAAGGAAAAAGACCAAAATTGCTCTGCAAGTACTACTATGCTATGCAATTGCCTTGTATCTGATAAAACCAGTGTTATTAGAAATGAATGGTTTTTCTGCTGTGACATTTATCTTCATTGTAGTATTTGCAGGTTTTTCTGTAACTGACAGTTGGCAAAGCCACAAATCCTGAGTAAACATAGCTACTCCAGATGGTAAATGCTCTGCTTTTAAAGTTTCTTGCTGTAAGGACAAGAAATACCAAAAGGCAGGGTGTTTGGATGAACACTTGGTTCTGGATATAACAAAGTGCCAGGGGCAAACTCATTCCAATACCTGAGATGTCTGGTTCACAGCAGCAGCACGACAAGCACTGTGACCTTTGGGGAAGGCGGGGGTTGGTTTTAAGTGACTTTGGATGAAAATAAATAACAAAGTTTGTAGTTTCAAAGTTAAAAATACTTATTCTGTGTTTATGGAGGTCTAAACTCTTGCCAAGATCCAATTCCTCTTTTACTGGGAAGACATACTATATGGTAAAATACTTTTCTGTGAAATTTGGGGTCTGGGGGCTTTTCTAGAAGAAAAATAAAAAATTCTTTATGTACTTCTCACTCTGTAAAACATATTTTGTACTTTGGAAAGTACATTTGGAAGCCATAGTTTTCTAAATGGAAACATTATGGAGAGATGAATTGGGTCATTCTATTTGTCACTTCCTGATTGCTTTGATTTCCTCTAAGGCATTCTCATATTTTCAGTATAAATCTTTGCTCCAGTCAGCAGCCTATAGTTTGACTACAAAAGTTCATTTAGGATTTAAACTTGGTGTATTATAATATTTTACATTTTCAAGGAAGTTTTTTGACTAGATGTTGTTGTCAGGTGAAGATAATTAATTTTTTACCTATCCAGTGTTTTGTTTGTACTACTACTTACTAAAACACCCTTCAGATAAAAAAAAATCTGGTAAAAAAATCCTGTTAGTCTGATAAAAACCAAACAACTACACATTTTCTCTATACCTAATAAACATTTGGTGGTTGGAACTCATAGGATCTTCTGCTTGATTGGTGACTACTTACACTCCTCCATTAAATTTTCGTTTACTAGAAAGAGGGGGGGGAAAGCATGGAAATACTTCACGGACTACCTCTGTTAGGTTAAGTTTTGATGTTATGAAACCAGAGTGTGGTTCTTTAGAGGACTTATCTGAGATGACTAGTGGGGGAGTCCAATGTCTAAAAACAGGAAATCTTCTCCTTTACATGTTCCTATGTGATCTTGGACAAGTATCTTTGGTGTGGCTCCTCAGTGGCGTCTGGGTACGCATATCAACTGAACTAAGTTCCTCAAATTTTAGAGATCTGTGGCTCAGGTATTCTACCAATTATGCTTCAGTCACTAAGAGTAATAGCAGTACTCTGCTGCTCCACTGGCTTACAATGAAAGAGGTTTTCTTACAATTCCAAGATCTTCTGATGCTGTGACGATCAAAGCCATGCAAGTATCTTAGAATGTTACTTACTTTGCTTTGATGTGTAATATATAACCAAACTGGTTTTGAAGACATAAAAATAGGTCTGTTTAGTTCCATATGTATCTTAGATTATACATGGCTTCTCTGGGATTCTCTTTAGAATATACTGCCTTCTCACATTACAAGAGCACTTAATGTGCTCAATAAATAATAGAATTAACACTTGTCAGCTGTGGTTTATTTCAGCCTTAACATAAATTATAATGTAGTACTCTTTTGGTTCAGTTTTGAACTTGATTTTAGAAGACTACTTGCGTTGAAGGTTGATTTTTTGAAGTACTTGTTTTCCTGAGAAGGAAGGTAAAACTTGTAAGCACTGCATTTAAAATGAAAGCTGATGAGATTTGTGTTGGTTTTATTTGTACATATAGTTATGGTTTTGAGGAACCTTTGCGTTTCTTGAATACTAGTTTTGCTCCAGGACTGATGAAGATGTTGATCCTGCTTGCATTTAGTTTTTTGATTTTCACAATTCTCATCAGTAGTGGAGGGTCCAGACAGCCACCACTGAATGAGGGATGATCAAAAGAGAAAAAGGTAGAAGAAGACATACGATTTTTATAAGATTTTACAAGTCAATATATTCTCAGTGATAACAGGTCATAACAGAAGAAACTGATTTCATTCTATGATGAGATTACAAGTTTGATAAGAAAAAGTAATTGCACAAAATCAATTTCATTTTTTGTAAGACTTCAAACTATCTGGTATTCTGATAAGGATTTTGTCACCATAATATATCAATAAAAGACTTAATGGGGCTGGGTTCCAAGTGATGTGGTTAGGGTCTGAGCAGCAGTATTGTCTCATCACTGTCAGATGATGCAGTATGGATCACTCACCGTGATCATGACTTTGGTCATGAGGGTTAAGAACTGGCAGATCACAGAAAGCAGTGTTTTCTGTGATGAATCTATGCATAGCAGGGTATTGGTAGCAGCATTTGGCAGGGACTGTCAGCAAACCTGTCATGATTCAATACTCAAAAGTCATTCAGAAGTATATAAAAAAAACCTTGCTGATTCAGCACAGCAATGATACAAAGATTAGTCAAATATAACTAGTGACAAAAACAAGACACTCAGCACTCAGAAAAGTGCCATGAATATGATTTTGGGCTGAAGGAGAGAGGGAGGATGAATGGCTTAACCAGTGAGAAACTTAGGAGTTAAACAAGATTCAGAGGTATCTTGATTACAGTACGTAAGTACCTTCACAGGAAGAAAGTATGGGTTACTGAAAGAGTTTTTATTTTAGCAGAGAAATGCAAAGCAGAAAGCAGTGAATGGAAGCTGAAACTAGAAAGATTTAAAGTAGACATTAGATACAAATTTTAAAAGTGATTTTGAAGAGCCATTAAACACTGTACTAGAGGTATGAGTGCATCTTTCCTCACCTGATGTCTTTAATCTGGATGTGAATGTTTGTTTTGGAAGACACACTTCTGACAAAGCATAGGCTGCCTTCAGTACAGCTGATAGTGATAACTATGGGAGGGGAGACGTGACAGCTCAGATTTCAGCATGGATTGCAGAAGGCTGGTAAGAAATCTGGGTATGTGCTTGAGTTGTTACTCACACAAAAGTCCCTAGCAGTGCACCTACAGTGCTGCAGATTAAACCTTCTCTATGACTATCTCACTGCAACCTTCCCTGCATTCTGCTGTGTAGACGCATAGGAGGAGGTAAGGGTAAAAAAAAAAGGAACAGCTGAGTTGAGGAGTAACTTTAAAATAAGAGAAGGGAGCTCAGACTTTAAGTTTTGTGTAAGGAATGGGAGTATTTTATGGAAGTTGGAAGAAAAATAATTTTAACAGTAATATTTATAAGCACTATAGGGAGATGTTATCAGAGACCAAAGAAAAGGCATTTGTAGCAGGCAAGGGAGAGCATGAGAGCTATGGTGATTAATCCAAGGGAAAGCAAATCTTTGAAATGTTGTGAAAAAGGAAATAGCAAAATCTTATTTCCAAAAAAACCAACCAGCATAGCATGCGAGTGACAAATTCATTTTCCTTTCATCCAAAAAAAAAGAGCTACATTCTGCTCCCACTTCCAAACTTAAAACATTATAAATGGGCCAGTCAGGAACAACTGATACTGCAGCTTGGTTTTAACACCCTAGTTTTTATTCAGCATCACTGCAGATGTCATCTCTGGCATTTGAATTCCACAAAACTGACAGAGTTTGGTCTGATTTTACCTTTTGTTTCAATAATCGTAACAATAGGAGGATTTTTAAAACAGGATCTGAATCCCTGTTGAGGTTTATAATACCTCCTATTCTGAGGTCACTGGATTTAGGATTTCTGCTTGGGCCTGTCTCATACATTTTTACAGATATTCAAAAGCCTGTAATAGCCCACACACAGGTTATATTAATTTCCAGTGCCTAAATCCCTTAAGTGCTTTGGGGATTTCCCTGCTAATCCTCTTTTTAATGCAGAGGTAGGTTTGAACCTTTGGGATTTATTCTTTGTGTTGGTTGTTTTCCAACCAAAGAATCTTTCAAGGGTAACAACAGCAAGTGCTAAATACATAAAGACATATAAAGTTTGTCTGCTGTTTATATTAACACAGCAATCTGCCAGTCTTTTTTTGGCACAAGAAGGAAAAGAAAGTGTGACTATTATTAGTAATTGCACTACTTATAGTAATTTTAAACACTTACTAATGTTAAATTTATGCAAAAATATTAAATCCTAACTGAACATCAAATACTTTCCTTTCCAAGGGCAAAGTAACTGTATTAATATTAATGAAGCCATAAGAATACAAGTTGACTGACAGCATTTTTGCAGTTGCTTACTGCAACTGTATTTTGTTACTGGAAATGTATTATATTTTTCATGTCTGAAAGTAAAAAATAAATAAAACTATCACAAACCGCTCTTTGTTGTAAGTGACATGCCTTTTCTTTATGATGCATGCTTTGCCATAAAAAGGGAGTGCTTAATGCATTTCTGTTGGGAGATGCCTATTTATTCTGACAAACCGATCAGCCTCCAGGGTGTTCCTTTGCCACAGAACTGATTCTACATCTCATCCATTATCTAATAAGATGTGAAAAGAGTATCCTTTCTCACAAAAAAATCAGGCTTTGTTTCATTATAAGGATGTGGCAGCTTCACTCACAGACTTACTCACAGGATATACAATTGTTAGTGGAAGGCCCAGTTATACACTCATGAATGTTTCCAGTGGGCTCATGGAGGAAACATTGGTAACATTGGTACTGAAGTTAATTTATTTCAAAGGCAGATATAAAACATGGCCTCTATAATGAGAAAACGCATTTCACGTCTTAAATAGTACTGCATGAGTTTATGAATTTTATTATTATAATAAACACCAATGCCACATAAACTAGCCAGACAGAACATCTTTGCAAAATATATGCCCTGGTTGTTTCTCTTTTATTTCTTCATTATTTCTCCCTTTTCAATGTTTATGAAAGGTTTAAAATTGCACTTGCATGGGAAAAGTGAGAGAGACTGCTGTAAGGAAAGCAAACTGAGGCATTGGGTGATAGGGCAGTGATAAAGCAAGCCCTATCAGACAAATGTTGTCAGTCAGATGTGCTCATAAGGAAATAAAGTCATGAAGGAAAAAGAGAGTAGGATACAGAGTAGGAAATGCAATTAAAGGGGGGCATAACCTTAAATGTTAAGGGATAACAAGTCTTTAAAACCTTAGGTATCCAGGAGGAGAGTACCTACCTCTCTCTACGTATTTGAGCACTGCTTAACAGACCTGAAACTGTTGACCACTAATGCACTGCAAATCGTTGTTTTATTGAAATGATGCTCTATTACACCAATGCAGCCTCTCATACAACACATCTCCCCAAAAAGTGCCTTCATTGTGAAGCTGTTTGCTAACAACCACAAGTGAATTAAAAAATCAGTATTAGTTGAAGTAAAACAAAACTTTTGAGAGCATTGACAAAATAGTGGAAAGAAATGATAAGAAAGCAAACAAGTGATTAGCTTTGATATCTCTGGAAGTTAGAACACTCGCTCCACTCAGCTGCACCAAATGTTCCTGACTTTCTGAATAACAGGATCAATCCTTTTGGACTTGCACAACGCTTCTTTTCATAAAGTGCAGTTTCTTTAGCATGACAATGAAATATGATTTTCAGTGCTTCTTAAAAAAGTGAAAATACAGCTTGAAAGGGTTCAAAATGAAAATGCAAGAGCTGGAATTACTGGCAGACAAATGTTCTAGTGTCATGTCCTCCTGATATCCTTTATTCATTACATGTGAATGCAGCTCTGTATCTAAAAATCAAGCCTGTTTTATCAGTCTTGCTTATAATGCCAGTCAGAACAGCTTACTGCTGAGAGATTTTTCAGAGCCTGGAGTTGCATCAAGACAGCATAGCTTTAAAACAGCATAAGAGAGACCCATTCTACATTATTGACTTTTCCCCTTACCTGCAAGGACACAGAATTTAATGTAGCATTGACGGGTCAAAGATTTTGACACATGTCAAGACAGATATCTTCATTTTAGAGTTTGAAAAAGAAGGCATCAAACCTGATACCTATGAACCACTTTAGGTGGCAGAGGCAGTCAGATTGAACTAGGGACAATTGTTTCACTCATCTGCAAAAGACATTATTTTCCAGTGGAGCTTTATGTAAAGAAAAATGTTATTTAAGGAAGATGAAACCAGAACAATTGCTATAAATGCAATAACAGTCTAGTGGTAGCACCCCAAACCCTGTGTTAAGTAACCTATCATTGTGTTCTTTCTATGGATTTTTTTAAACCATCCTGTAAATGTCTATGGCAAGGACATCATCTCCTAGAAAATGATATTTCATATGGCCTCTATAAAGTGGCTATCCCCTAGCAAAGTCAGCAGTAGTTTTCCATAGAGAAGACATTTGATTCACAACTATGGATAGACTATTTCCATTAGCAAACACTATAAAGCAGAACTGCTTGTTTCAGCCATCACCCTTCTTCTATAAACAGGTTTCACTGTAAGAAAAACCCACCCAGAAGTATCTACTATGATACATCCCTAAATCTACATCCCTAAATTAACCATGTAGTAAAATCTCATTTTTAATAACGGCATTTATGTTACTTCACCAACAAAATGTATAATAATAACAGCAAAAATGTCGTGTTAATGATCAGAGTGTATAATAAGATGCACAATTAGGAGGATTATGGGAATTTAATGGGAAGAGAAGGGCAAGGGATCATCTGCTGTATGACTCTTCATGATTGTAACCTGCTGTCTATGTCCCTAATGTGTTTTTATGACTGGCATGCTTTGGTTTGTTTTCCAGTCTGTGTTCTGCCGTGAATGTAAAGAAGAATACCATGAAGGGGAATGCAACTCTCTCCTCAGCCCGCAGGGAGCCATGGCCCAGAAGGTATGGTTCTCGCAAATGCTGATCATTATCCCTGGCCCAGCCAGAGTGACATTTGTCAAATGGATCCTAATTATAATCCTAAGTAAAAGCAATTATGTTCATGCTGAATTACTCCAGCCGTCAGAGTTGCTGAATTGGCTTTGCAGTGGATTTCAGTCTCTTTGATTGATAGAGTAGCTGAGTTCTGTCAGGAACACGCAGGGCTCTGCCATCAGTTGATAAAGAAAAGGCCTTCCCAATGGGCTTCTAGGGTTGTCTCTATTCAATGTGAACACCTTTGAAAAGCCTTCTGCAGTCTTGCTGCCTTTCAGCTTATTTTCAGTGCACCAGTCAGGAAATCATGTGGGTTTGGACCAAATAACAGGGGGTTTATACAGCCAATGCAGAAAATACTATTGGTAATTTATGTTTTAGCTTAGAGAAATAAAAAATAGCTTGTCTAGGCTGCAAGCTGTTAGATGATAATTATTCTAGGCTGCTCTATAATTTTGTAGCTATTATAGCTATAGACCTGGACAGGAAATAGTTTTTCTCTCCTGGCATTTTCCTTTGTTTGAGATTCAAGGTTTCCTTGTAAAAAATAAATCATGTAAACCACAGTCATTCCAATAAAAAAAAAAAAAAAAAGAGAGAAAAAGTGAAAGTGGGAAGTGGAAAGAACAGGAAACATACCCCTAAATATCTCACAGCTTGATTCCCAGGGTGCACTCCTCGGAAGCAGAAAACTGGTATTCAGATATGTGGCATGTTTGATGCTAAGAGGAAACTCAGACCCTGAGCCCCCACACAGTCCAATGTGGCAAATAGGGGATTGTGGGCAGGTGCTGATGAGGACTTGCATCCAGCTAGTTCTCAGGGAAACACAGCTCCTGTCAATGCCTGCAGGCAGGCTCTGTCTGAGGCTGGCTTTTGGGGACTCACTCTTTGATCACATAGACTGGGAGGGAGCTGAACTTCTACTGGGAATCTTTGCCATGTGCTACCTGGAGACAGTTCATATGCCACACTTTGCCAACATTGCACTATGCCATCACCTGCATAGAGATTCTTCACTTTAACCTTTCTTAGTGAAGCTCTTCTAATTTATAAAAAGAATTTGCACTGGTTGAGACAGAACTAAACAGCCTGTGTCCTAGTAGTCGGTATCTACCTCTGTTTCTCTGGAATATGTGTATTGTATCAGACCCAAACTCCATCTACTTTCCCAGCCTCTAGTGATTTGTGAAGCCAATGTGGTATTTTATGTTTAGTAGCTATCAGCAATTTTTTTTTCCCATGAATTTATGCAACCTGTTTTTTTGAAGGAGATAACAAGGAGATAACATATATAACATATAACATATAACATATAACATATAACATATAACATATATAACATATAACATATAACAAGGAGATTTGCAGCTTAGCTACCCTCTACATAGAAGAGATTAATTTTATTTGCAATAGCCTGAGAGCGTTCTTCCAGTTACCATTCACGTTTATATAAAAGCAAAGCATCTTCAACAGACACACTGAGAGATAGTTAAAGTATCCAACAGCCTAGTAAAGTAGGGGACCAAGGTTCAGTGCCTTACCTAAATTAAACTGAGCTAGAACATGAATACATCTCAACATGAATAGGGAGCTCTATATTCATTAAGTTATTTATGCCCAGAGTTTTGCCTAGAGTACTGAAAGTTGTCATGGCACATTACAAGTGAGTTCAACAATGCTGGCTCTGTGGAAGTGAGAGTTCATGTAATTTCTGTGTTCTAGGGCAAAGATAAAGGTGTGCCAGAAAAAATCAGAATGCCAGAGGAAGAAGTAATTTTTAAAAAATATTTCAATATTGCCTGAGCTTTTCCTTATAACAATGGGAGCACTTCATACATCTGATCCAGTCTCTCAGCACACAAATTGCACCAAATTAGACCTGTTAACTTAGGAATGTTGACTGCTTTTGCGGTTCCAGTGTAATGTGAACATTTTTGCTGTTCCTAAAAATTTTCTCAAAGCACTCTCAAAGAACTATTCCAGAATAACTAAATGATAGTACCAGAATAACTCTTGCATCTATACAAATCAGTTCCCCTGAATAGCCAAGACCACAGGCTACTCAGGAATCATTTAGACTCCAATTTAAGCAGAAGTTAATTGACTTAGGTCCGCCTTTTTCCCCCAAAACTGAAAGCTGCACTAATTAAACTTGCCCACGAGGCGGTGCTGTGCCACTGAAGGAATGTTTTCCCTCCCTTTTCTTAGTCAGGCAAGCAAACGGAGCAACAAACAGGGCAAGCGCAGGTGTCGGTGAGATGCTGGTTTCACCCGAGCAGCATCCCTGCGGAGGCACCCTGCTCACAGCACTCCCGTATCACGCACACAAATCATTCGTGGGGCTTGTATGGAGAGCAGAGTATGTGGGACAGTTTCCATCTCTCTCACCAAGATCAGTGTAAACATCTACCCACCTGTGCTTTCAGGCTGTCTGTTCCTCTTGGCTGTCACTGCCAGGTGCACAAGTCTGTATGTCAGACCTAACTTGCTGTGATTGTACAGCTTGGTGAGGCAGGGAGGATTGTTTTATCTTTGAGCATGATCTGTTTCGAGGTCGGAATAAAACACCTTCAGGGTTGTGTCCAGCTTGTGCAGTTTGACTCGTGTCTGGATCTTTTCCATATCATTTATTTTATAAAGAGATCTTATCTCCACAACTGCTGCCAGTCGGATTTAAGGATCAAACAGACAAGCTGCCACTGAACTCTTCCTCTCCAGACAGGTGCAGGATATGTGATCGGTCTCAGGGAAATACTTCTTATAAGAAAAATGCAGGGTTTACTTTAGCCTTTAGTGGCTGCAGTAGTGAAAGGACCTTCTGTTGTCTTCACATTTCTGCAAATGCCTGCAGGTCTTAAATGATCAACAATATGAGAGGAAACATTATAGACAGGTTCAGGCCTAAGTCAGTGTGACAGAGGTGAACATGGAGCACGAGGAGTATGAAAGAGGTGAAAGAAAACCAAAAAGGAGCATTGTTGTGAAGGATTTGGGTGACCAGTAGTTGATGAGAACACAGAGAGCAGCAAGAGTTGTGGTGGCACTCCATGCAGCTCTCCTAATGTGTGCAAGGGCACTGCAAGGGCTGTCTGCTTCCTGGCGATTTTCCCTGGGTCTGGCAGGGCAGGGCCTGAGGACAGGGATAAGCCTAACTGGTGGAAGGTGGGTCCACAGGTGACCCGTGACTGGGCTGGGCAGGGACCTGAGGAGCTGGAGACAAGCCCTGCTGCAGTGTCACTGGGGATTCCTGAGGTTCCTGAGCCATGCACAGGGTGTGGGGATTACCAGGAGACTGGGACAGGAAGGTCTGATGGTACTCTGAGAGCCTGACACCAGTCTGGGAGGATTTGGAGAATCTCTCAGAAGAAGAGGTAAATACTTGATACAGATCTTGATCAAGTGTCAAGAGCTGACAGAGGGGACCGTGACCTGTAGAGTGGGACCTCCAGAAAGAGGAAATGGAAGAGAGAAGATGTGAGGTGACATGGTACAGCTATGAAGGTCCAGGAATCATAAATGGTGGTGGTGAAATGGGCCTGTGCTTGGGCAGATGTCAGAAGAAGGGAGGAGGAACTCTGAGGTAAAGAGAGGAGAATGTAGGTGATGGGACTGTGAAGGAAGGTAGGGCAGCAGGGAAGGAGGAAAGGGATCAGTTGGCAGGAAGAAGGAAGAGGGCAACCACAGCTGCATGGCATAGGAGGAACAAAGCAGGTGCCACGTGTGGAACTTTGAAAGGCTGTTCATAACAAAGGAGTTGGAACCTTATAATGGTGGGAAGCTAAAGAGCATTACTTGCTGCTTGGGGTACAAAAAGCAAACTCATCAGCAGGCATACAGAGAGCAGGACAGCTTTAACTACTGGTGAATCATTACCTTTCAGATCTGTGCATGGATATGGCATGGCCCATTAGGAAGGATAAAGGGTTCTCTTTCTGCTGAAATATCTATTTTTAGCTCAGTTAGGCCATTGAAAACTTATCTTAAACATTTACTTAGTGGTGCAAGACTGATTATTTCCCTTCTTAGTGTGTAAATTACATTATTTCGGGGGAAATAAAATTTATCTCTGGCAACAGAAGCTTTGTTTTTAAACCATTGCAGCCTCCTGGAGCTGTTTCAACTTTGAAATGACAGAAGTAATCATATTTGATGAATGAAAAGGCCCAGTGTGCATGATGGAATCAATGACACAGGAAAGGTGACTCCAATCAGATTTAGGTTTAGAAATAACCGCATAGTCCCTGCTATGTACACCACAAAACCAAGCTTCCTGGCCTCTTTTAACCTCACACATAGACAGTGTGTGCTCATGAGGAATTTAGGCATAAACCAGCTTCCTCTGTAAGTCCCCACCTTAAAATTAGCCTTGCTTTCCTAGCACAAACCCTTTCTAGACAGTTTTCTTTTTACAAGGACATGCAATGCACCTTCTTACTCACTAGCAACTGGAAAATAAAATGTGACCACATATTAGATTTGAACTTTTTCAGAGTAGCTTCCAGGGTGGTTTTGGTGCTGGACATGTTGATAAGACACCAGCAAGGTAAACTGTAATAGCAATAACAATGACACAGATGTAAAAGTGGTGCATATGTAAATAAGTGAATAGAATATGGCACACCGAGTCATAAATATTTGGGGGAAAAAAAGTGACACAGACTGGATGAAACATGTTATAAAAAGGTATGTCTTAGAGATGGATAAACTTTCTCCAAGAAGCTGCTGATTATCTTGTCCTACCAAACCAATGAGTGTGTAATTATAAAAAGATAACTTCTGAGCAAGTTTGCTTTTTCAGAGGTTGCTGTGAATTTAGTAAAGAGAACAAATTAAACATCATAATAGATTTCTATAGTTACAGTTGTACACAAATACCTTCTATAACCTGTATTCAAAGGCTTGAACCTAAAAGAAAATTGATGTCTAATTCTTCATTCCGTAAACCCAATCTTGCAGTCTGTAGAAAACACAGGCATAAATCTAGTTCATCTCATTTGAACAAACTCCATTATTAATTCTAGGCCAGCAACAGCTGTAAATCTCAGCCTAGATTAAACATCCATGGTGTCTGAATCCTTAAAGCTTGCCCAGTGGTCTCTTCTTCTTCAGGCTCCAACCCAAACTCCTTAAAAATCCTGTCAGAACATATCTAGTCTTAGTCCAAGTCCTTAATTCCTACTAGTTCTAGCAAGACTGGCCCTGTAATCCAGGCAATCCAGCAAAATCCTTCATTAAACCTCCACCTTTAGGTGCTGATGCAGCTAAAAATTGTTACCCATTTCTTGCACACAGGCTGAAGCCTAGGTTGTGTAAATTTCTGACATTTTATTACATTGAAAATCTCATTGCCTGCTAAATGAGTTCATTTCGGCCCATGTATGTAAAAGTAAAAAGTGCATTGCTAGTTTTATTGAAGTCTTATACAGCTAATCAATTAAGTATTTCTAGTCCATTTACAATAACACTAGGACTTACAGTTCAAATTATACATAAGTACAATAAAGGATATGCAAACTTTCTGGTAACACCTATTTCCCTAGTGTTATGTTTAACCTCCCACTGTTTTCCTGGGTCCAAGGCTCAATAGCTGCAGTCTGAGATGGGCTGGCATAGTGAATCCTTTACCAGGAGAAGCATGATATTAATATTGAAGATTTTTTTTTTCCTTCCTACTGTATAATCTGCTTGGAGTCCATCTTACGTGTTTGTTAACAGACTCCTTCTTTGTTAACAGACTCTGTCACTGACTTACAAGTCAATGTTGGTGTGTTTTATCCAAGTCAGTCATGCCTTTTTTCCCTTTGTTGTCCCCAAGACTGTTTTTACCCATCTCTCAAGGCTGTGTTTGGGTAACTGACCACTTGAGAATGGCTTGTAGTGCTGGGGCCTCCCCTATCATCCTGTGTCTGTGCTTTCAACGCCTCTTCTATCATCCCACACCTTTACTCCTCTGCATAGCATTTTATTGTAGGGTCAGAGACAGTTTGTTCTGCCCAATAATACCTATAATGACCAGTTAGTTACAAAAATACATGGAACTGTTAAACCATGAAATAATGCAAAAATTATGCAAAAGCAAAATAGGTAATAGTCATCAGGTCATTAAATAATTGCTGTCACATGCTAAACCAAATCTCTAGGCAGGCCAAGACAAGTCCAGATAAAGCCTGATGGGTCCTGAGACTCATGGTGCTGGCTTGGCACAAAGGCTGTGGCCTCTTACAAGAAACAGCAACAGCATTTTTACTGAGCCACAAAGGTATGTGTTCTAAACCTTTATCTACAGTCTCTTTCAGTGTAATTTTATAGCTAGTGTTGTAAAACTTTAACTCCACTCTTCACCTGTGGGACACTGCCTGTCCTGGCTGTAGCCCTAAGCTGGAGGCCTTGGTCACCCAAATCCCAAAGCTGTTCCCAGATCCACCACCTTCAAACCTCAGCTGTTCCTTGTTTGGGACTCAGCCCTCACAGGCCTCAGGTAGCTGATGTAGGATGCAGGTAAAGCTTTGCTAATCTGCAACTGGCAATATAAAATGTATTCAGCACCCGTGCCAGCCCTGGAACCCAGCAGACCTAGCCAAGAGCAGTGCAGTCAGTGCCTCAGCTGAGGCAGGGCAAACCTGATCCTGTTCATCAGCACACCCTTCCAGGGCCTGGCTGCACCCCTAACCAGAGTTTCTGGGCTCAAACCTAACTCAGACACAGTCTCAGACAAACAATCAGCTCGAAGCAGACCCATTGGATCATTTCCCAGATAAGGATTTTGCTGCACAGACACAACATAAAGGCACATCCACACAAAGCCTGTCACATCACCTGTCATCCTGCTGAAGTCTGTTGTCATGTAGCTCCTGGAGAAGCTCTCAGCTCACTTGGGCTGCAGGTGAGCCTCCAGCCCATCTTTTGTTCCCTCTGTGCAGGTCTGGGAGTTGACAGTAGGGGGTATAAAATGTACAGGCATTGCCTGCCAGGCTTCCCTTTCCACCACAGAACATCAGCTTCTAACCTTTCATGCTGTAGATTTCCAGCAAGCATGTAGGATTGTGAAACCTGGTCACTAAGGCACTAATGATAGATAGACAGCAAATGCTAACCACAAAAACCATGAATTATTTCACTGCATTTTAGTGAAAGAAAAAGGTACCGAAAAGGTTCATCATACATAACATCTGTCAATGAGTCCTGAGCCACAGTATAAAATGTAAAACATCTATTTTTAGGCCATTGATTTTTTTTTCCAATCAGGTAAATTTTAAAAGTTAAATAAAACATGGCTGCACAAGAAATGGCACACCTAGCTTGATTTCTAAAATATCTTAAACTGAAAAAGAAATTGAGGCTCACGGGTTTAGTATATGATATATTCGCAATGTCAAGCTCAGGACATTTCAACCCACCCATTAGGTGCCTAAGTAAAGGAGCAAGAAAAATAACTATAAGCAGGAAATGTCCTGTAAAATTAATCTCTATGTTATAAACAAAGATGCACCAGAGGAAATCAGCAAATAGGTCTTAACTTTCTGTCTAATGAGAAATAGCTGGAAGCTATAGAGAAAAAAAATTTAGCTTTCCTACTTTGGGCAGCAATAAAGTAAAAAAGATGTGACAGACTGCTTTTGTTTATGAGGTTAAGCTGACAGTCATTTTCGGCTGTGTTGCCACTTACAAGAGAAGACACATTCTTTATTCCACTCATGGAAAACATTTAGATAAGGATGACCTGTATTAGATTAGATTTTCTGCTTTAGAGCAGTGTAAATTCAATATTCACCATCTACCTGAATTTAATGCATTATATGAATGGCTCCAACACGCAGAGTGAGAACTGTGATGTGCAGTGTCACCAAACCAGAGCGCTCTTTCATTTTGTATCCAACATAATACCCTGTGTGTATCAATTTGATTTTAACTAGTTGCTGTCATCACAAAGCAGCTCTTTTATTTTATGTCAGAATTCCCTAGGCACACCAGACAAATTGGCTCACACAAAACTGCTTCATGGGGATTTAACCGGATCACTGTAACACTGACACCTCTATTTTTCCTGTACGTGAAACATAGCCTCATTGAATTAATATCTTTTCTGTTCCTTATCTATAGTCATATTTTAGCATTTTGATTAGCCTAAATATTCCCTAAACTAGAGCACTAGTCCCACAGCTATGCACACCCCTCTTTGTGAGATTTTTACTCTGAAATGACTCAATCCATTTTCTTCCCAAACCCCTCTAGCCTATCTAGTGCCCTAGACAGCTGTTATTTTTACCCCCACAATTGAAGTAAAAGACACCATTAAACACAACAGGATGCTAATTCATGTGATCATGTTCATAAAATAGCTCTGTAGAAGCTGAGAAGACAAAATAACTTTAAGTTGGACTGTCACCATCCCTTGTTGATCAGGCTTCAAGAGCTGAGGCTGTCTTTCCTTAGAGCTCAAGCTCTAGCTCTAGTGGGCTGTGTTAGCCTAAATATTACAGTGGGTTGAACATTGCTTGCATACAATGAATTATTTTTTGTCTTCCTTTCAAAAGCTTTCAAGAATACATAGATTTTCTCACATTCTTGTTTGAAAATGAGTAATACTTTCTGTTTCGAGACATCTAAACCTTTTTAAAATTCTGTATTTCACATAAAGTGAAATAATTTTACATATTCTATTAAACTAAATGACAAGCTGATTTTTGCAAGTAAAATTCCCTTAAAACCAAGCATTTCTGATCAAAAGCAAATGTATTCTGATTTAAAGAAAGCTTCACTAGGATTCTTTTTTTTAAAAATTATGAATGACCAGCTTTTTTGCTTATCAGAGAGAAATGAAGGACCAAGAGCAAACAACCAGGAATGCAGAAATTACATTCACTAAAGCAAAGAATAAATAAGGTTAAAAGCTTGATATTCTATTCTGAATTAAGAGTCTTCAATTTTCAGATGTGGCTTATACTAGGCAAAAAATGCATGATCATAAAAGAAGCGAGCTAACATAAGGCAGTGTATAATTCAGTGCATGTCGAAATTTAACATTGTATATCTAACGCTTCCGGTATTTTGAACAAGAAGTTTTGCCCTGAATGTTTTTAATCTAGATGGTACTGCTTAGTTGCTGTCTGTGAACACATATTTCATTTATTTTATGTAGTACTACTGACAAGTCGATGTGTGCTCTATTACCTGAATGAGATGCTGCTCTAAGAAGGACACTTTCTATTTCAAGATGCTTTCTCTCCCTGTAGATCTTTTTCTTAGATATTGATTAACTGCATAAAAAGCTTTCCATGTGCATGTTTTTGTATTGCTGTATGGTCCTCAGCAGTCCTCTGTGGTCTCTTCATCCCTGTTAGTTTTTCCAAACGACTCAGCATAGAAACAGAAGTAAATCTATGTCCTTCAGTGTGACCCAGAGATAATGACAGACTTTTCCTCCTATCTCACTAAGGGAATATTGCAGAGGGGATGTTGAATAATGCTTACAATAGCTCTTACTGTAGCTTGCTTTTATTTATGGGTATTCATTTCTGGTGATAATATGCAGCACAATTGAGAATCAAAAAAAAATTATTCATAAAGTGGCATGAAATCTAGTAGCTTTTCAATAGTACTGGGACAAATGTTTTGTACTAATTGGGGAACTAGAGCATATTGTGTTGAGCCAGTGTCAGAAGTGATCAAAGTCTTCTGTCCTCAGCAAACTGACATGTGATGCACACCTGGAGTATCTCTGAACTTCCTATCCAAGATGAGGCAGAACCAGCAAAGTGAGAGACACCTCTGCCTGACAGACCTGCTCTATTGGCTAGGCCATTGTCAAGGAAATTAGGTTTGCTAGTTTAAGATTTAAGAACATGATTAAAATAGACACTGGTAATGAAGAATTACCATACACCTTTATTCTTGAATAAAAAATGCAGATAAATACATGTGTGCTTGCCATCATTGTGTGTGGAGCACTAAATAAAGCACATGAACACTGGAGGCTCATAGATCTGGATGGTATGATTTCCCTACTGAATCAGAGGGACTCCATCACTGTGCCATTTGGTTCATTCAGCAGGAAGTTTTTAACTAAGCATTCAGGAAGACTGGGAATAGGTGGGATGTTCCAGCTCTAATGGGCTGAAATATCATGCTGCTGCATCTAGTTCATGCTAGAACTTTTGCAAGGGAAAATATTAAAATAATAATTCATTCTGCTGTTTTCACCGATTTGTTCTTAGTGAACTGCATATGTGTGGTTTGAAGTTGTTTCTTTTAGTTAATCCTAAGATTTCCCAAGTTAGTATTTCTTTTCAGAAGATCAAAAATGTTTGTACAAATGAAATTAGCAATTTGGTATGTGAAATTTTGCCTTAGTGTCCTTTTAGATCACAACAAAGACATGAAAATGGGGAAAACAGTATATTTGCAAGTATTAAAACACTGGATTTGGACTATTTGTGAAGCTCTTCTGGACTGACTACAAAAATTAAAAATACTTTTGGTCTTCTTATTTAGATATTCTGAAAATAATAGCAATGTTTTGTCACTGCTATAGTGATTTTCATCTGTATGAATGTTAGTTAATGAATTCCCATTAAAATGGGATACCATCTTTATTCTGTCACTGGGAAAACTGAGGCCCCGGTCAAGCATTCCCCACTCTCCCAATCTGCCTCTCTGAGCTAGCTCAGACTGCTTGCAAAAGTCATCCTTCCTTAAAGCTGTAGGTGTTGAAAAATCAATACTAGATTGTGTTCTTTGCTATTAGCAAAGCAGCATTTCCCAGAACTTACTAATGTGCTGTTGTATAGAGGTCATCTTTCTGCCGAATTGCTGGATAATCCAGCAGGGTGCAGGGCTGAGTTCCCTCTCCAGAAACAGAGAGCCAAAAGTAAAAGTCACTTCCAGGATACACCTAATACAAGATACAGGACTGCAGTTCACTTTTGTCACCTCTACCTCAAAAAGATAAGCAAATTAGACAATATGAAGTGACAAGCAACAAAAAACATTAACGGACTGAGGAGACAGACGTAGGTAGTAAAATAAAATAATATCAAACACATATTTTTGAGGCTTCCTGGTTGAAAGAAGACAGTGGTTTTTATTGTTTGGGGTTTTCGTTTGGTTTTCTTTAATTGTATATGGAAATGACCATCAGATGAGCTGAAAACAAATTTCTGCAGATGTTGGTCTTTGTAATTCTATTCTATCTCATGGCATTTCAGCAAAAAATTAAAATTTAGTCTTACTCACTGATATAGCTTACGGGTTTTATCAATACTAGACGAGCAGAATTCAAGAGGAGTTATGGTTGTGTTGCATTTTTAAAAGTTGGGCCAATTTCCTTTTTCTGCCATATTAGAAATAAATACATTTTTTAAATTATCCATTTAAATAAATATTAAAAGTCTATCCACATAACAGCCTTCAAGTGTTTATAAGGTATACACCAAGAAATTACAGGAATTGTTGTTAATTAAATAGTTTTGCTAAAGATCACTGTTTTCCCACACACTTAAAAAAAAACACAGTATGAATGGAGAGAGCAGAGTTTCAAGGCTGGAACCTACATAAATTGTTTATAGCTACTATTCACATAGTTGCCAACCTTGTGTGACGGAAATGTCCCAAGGCACTGCCATCTCTTTTGTCCTTGTACTATCATTTTAGGTAGGAAACAGCCAAATAGGCCACTTGTGTAGATTACGTAATTTTGTCCCAGTCATAAATAGGACAAACACAGGACCTCCTTTTACACTCTTCACGATGACTTTTTCCATCTGTGTCACTCTATCTGGGTAGCTTTCATTGCTCACAGGTGCTTTTTTTTACTTTTTCTCCAAAATATTTATGTGTATTCTTTCTGCCTCTTAAATTTATATAGATTTATGTTGGAATGAAACCTAGACCTTCGATACAGCAGAGTACGCTTTACTATGAACAAGAGTTTCCTTCCAGGCACCCCACCATTCTGCATTACCAAATGTTGCATTGCCTTGGTGTTTTTGCTTTTCTTGCCAGAAGGGCTTCAATCCCTGAAGCAGAATCAAACCTGTGGTGTCTAACATGTTGTGTGTCAGCCGGATTCACCTGACTCCTCTTTCGCCTTGTCTTTTGCTTTACCTGTCCTTGTGCATCTGCAGCATGGCTAGATGCCCCAGTGTCCTCCTGCCAGAGCTCTGCCCAGCACTCAGGGCAGGGAGCAGTGGGGAGGACATAGCCTGTGCTGCTGCTGGATGTAGGAAGAACCTCCAGGATGGCACATGCTTCAGCTGCTTCTGCCACCCCCATCATCCTGCAGTTCAGGATCTAACCCAGTACTTGTGCACACTGGGAGAAAAGAGTCTGCATTTTGAAGCAGAAATTCTGCATGTCTCACAAAGACCAGCCCACCTGGCCTTGCAGCCACTCCTGTCTGTTTCCTGTGGGTAAATGGTTATCATTTCATGCAGACATCGTGTCTCAGTGCAGCCTTTCAGTATTGTGCCCACAGGTGCTTTTCCTCTCTCTTCACAGAGGTACATAGTGGATGAACATGCAGCCATGCAAGCTCGTTGGGAAGAAGCATCTAGAGAAACAATCAAGAAGACAACCAAGCCATGCCCCAACTGCAATATTCCAGTAGAAAAAAATGGTAAATTTATTAGATGTACTTAACTGTCTTTTAAAGTTCATTTTACAGTATATGAATGTGCAGGTGTACATATGCATAATATTATTCCGAAAGGGGGAGAGCACACAGAGCTTTAATAATTCCCTCGGTCACTTTATCTAAATTATCTTGAAAACACTAAATCATTTAGTTCTAAAAACTAATTAAGCCTCACAAAATGCCCAGCTATTTTGTAGATAGGGAAAATGAGTCATTGGATGTAGCATTCATATGACTGGATATCCAGCTAGTTGTCTAGATTTTCCATTGTCACTGGGAAAAATAGACATTTGTAGGGTAAAACTCGTCTCATGATGAAGCAGAACCTATGTCTCATGTAGGCCAGAAAAATCATACCTAAAAGTGGGGTGTGCAGAATTAGTCCTGCTGTAGATGTCTGCACAGTATATGGCTGAATTTAGGTGAGATTAATCTTAACCCAGGCACATTCCCATGGTAGAAGAGCAAGTTAGAGAAAGCAACATTGAGTGCTGACAAACAGTTTGCACTAATCAATGCTTACCATGTAGGAAGAAAAGTAATCTGCTGGCACTGGGATGGTTAAAATGAAGAACAGGAATGGTAAATAGGCTATACTTTATAGGTTAATGCTGTTCCAAAACTTAATTGTATTTATTTTAATTAATAGAAATAAATTAAAATGATTGCCTAAATATTATACAATATTTAGAGGATGCTTCCCAGTTTTTTTGGCACTACTTATTCACATGGGACACTGAAAACACCAAAGAAGGCATTATGAACTGCAAGGAGAGAACACTTCAAGCAGTGACACTGCAGAAATATTAGTGAGGAAGAAGTAGGACGAATTCCTGAAATCTGAGGTTTGATGAAAAAAAAGAAGGCAGTTGGCAGATGGAAAGTGGGAGATACCTTTAAGCACAAGAAGCAGAACGAAAAAAAAAGCATGAATTCAAGAGTGGGAAGGTGAGACAAGATTGGGCATAGTGTAGAGAGCAAGGTGGGCAGCAGAAGAGAGATAACAGAGGGCTAGGTCAAAAAATTATTTATAGACTTCTAGAATAGACTGGAAACCAGAAGGTTTAATCTGATTTGAAATACAAATGACAATGGTGATTATTTATATTCAACAGTTTGTGCACAGCCAAATAAAAAAACCTTTCTGGTCAGGTTTGAAGGAGTGGTAAGGCCTTTACTTTCTCTTAGACTCTGCTACAAAATCTTTACTGTTAAATTACAGGCAGTTACCATTTGTCACAAACAAGATATCCCTATTTGACACCATTCACACAAGTCCCACTAATATTTGGGGATGTTGCTTGTAAAAATTCCCACTGTATCAAAGAGGAAATACAGGCAATTATAATTTTTATCTTTTAATAATAAGCATCTTTTATCTTTTAATAATAATTTGCTTGCTTATAGCCTGACCCAAGTCAGTGTCTCATAATGCAAAATGCCAAAGGTACAGAAGCAGACTAGAAATATACTGGAATTAGCTGAGTGTGCTGCCATTCAGAAGGACCTCAACAGGCTGGAGAGATGGGGAAAAGAGGAACCATCTGAAATTCATCAAAGGGAAATGCAGGGTCCTGAACTGGGGGAAGAATTACCCCTGCACCAGGATAGGCTGGGGGCTGAACTGCTGGGAAGCAGCTCTGCAGAGAAGGACCTGGGGGTCCTGGGGGACAACAAGCCATCCATGAGCCAGCAGTGTCCTGGTGGCCAAGAGGGCCAATGGAGTCCTGGGGGACATTAGGAAGAGCATTGCCAGTAGGTCATGGGGGGTGATCTTGCCCCTCTACTCAGCCCTGGTGAGGCACATCTGGGGTGCTGTGTCTAGTTCTGGGCTCCTCAGAACAAGGGAGACATGGAGCTCCTGGAGTGGGTCCAGCAGAGGGCTACAGAGATAATTAAGAGACTGGAGCATCTCTCTTAAAAGGAAAGGCTGAGGGAGCTGGGCCTGTTCAGCCTTGAGAAGAGACACTGAGAGGGGAGCTCATCAATGTCTGTGAGTATTTGAAGGGAGGATGCCAAGAGGATGGAGCCAGGCTCTGCTCAGTAGTGCAGAGCAATAGGACAAGAGGCAAAGGGCAGAAACTGATGCACAGCAAGTTCTGCCTGAATAAGGGAAGAATTTCTTTACTGTGTGGCTGACCATCCACTGAAACAAATTCCCCGGAGAGGCTGTGGAGTCTCCCTCACTGGAAATATTTAAGAACCATCTGACACAATCCTGTGCAATGTGTTCTGGGATGACTCTGCTTGAGAGGGAGGTTGAACCAGATGACCTACTGTGGTCCCTTCCAACCTTACCTATTCCATGAGTCTGTGATTCCAATGAAAGGCTACAAAGATGATAAAAGGACTGTGTAAATAAACACTTCATGGGAGGAGTGAAGAAAACAGAGGCAAATTCTTCTTGTGGTGCCCACTGAAAGAACAGACAACAATATGCACAAATTGAAACACGGAAATTCCATTTAAACATAAGAAAATACTTTTTCCATGTGTGTGGTTGAAGATTGGAACAGGTTGCCCAGAAAGAGTTTCCCTTCTAGGATACATTCAAAACCCAACTGGACCCAATCTTGAGCACCCTAGTTTAGTTGGCCTGATTTGAGAAGTGGAGTTTGGATTGGATGATCTCTAAAGGGACCTTCCCACCTCAGTGATTCTATCATTTTGTAAATTAAGGTGTGAAGCTTAAAAGTGCAGTGTTTGCTTTCTTCTTTGGTCATGGGTACTGCACGTGCCAGCTTCTAGGCTGCCATTTGTAAACTGAAAGAAGCACTTCAGGGCTGCCTAAGTACAGCTGCTGTCAAGAGGCTGAAAACTGTACTCTGAAGTCTGCCAGCACTCCTCATTTGAGAGGAGTACACTGATTCCACACAGGAGAATAATTCTGCTTTCTTTCCCCAAATGTTCTGTGGGCACAGTGACAATGCCAGTAACTTTTCTGTAACAGCCTGTATAAACTATAGGCATTGTGGAATATTTCTGGGTGCCAGTAACTTCCCTGTAATAGCTGAAGTGAAAGAAAGAAACACTTTCCCACAGCTCAGTTTCCAATCTGAGTGGGTTTAAACATACATCCACATCTCTCAGAGGACTGCTGTACTCACAAAGCTGTAGGTCAAATTGCTTGAGGCATTCTCCACTCTTGACTGCTGATCTCAGCTGCCGTGTAGTAGAGAATAATATAATTCATGTAGCTTAGCAGGGAGGGCATCCATTTGACAGAGGGTGTCTTTTGGGGTTTGGGTCCTGTGCTAGGACTGAGATGGGTTTTACCTCGTGATGGCTTAAAACAAATTGTAAGAGAGGACTGGATCGAAACAGTAAATAAACCGTAACATGGAGGCTGGTCATTTGTATGTTTATATTTAAATAAGATAAAAAATCTTCCGGCACATTGCATTTCTTATACAAAGATATAAACTGACGAATAGACCTTGCTATCACAACTAGTTTTCTCTCTGTGTCAGGTAAAGCAGACAGGCCTACTTTAACAAACCAATTTGTGTGTGTCCTGCTGGTTTTGCTTTCTGAGAAACGTTCTGCAGTGGCATTTATAAAAAAGGTGGTGTAAGGGTAGCAACTCGTACAGTAGGGAACAAACACTCCCTGTACCTCCCATCACCATTTGGAGTCAAACCAAGATGACATTTCAACATTTCTTCATACTGCATGCTTTTCTCTCAGTTTGAATTATACAAGAGATCTCTTTGTGTGGGTAAGCAACATAATTTCCATTTGAAGTCTATTTCTGCAACCTTTGACACTGTTAATGTTTTATATATTACAAAATAAACTTTTGATCAAGGTTGTGAGCAGAGAGATTAAAGCTGCTCTCGTAGAATTGGCAAGTAAGAAACCCAACACGCAAGAAACACAGATGTGATCAAAAGGCTTCTTCACATACTGAAAAGGTCAAATCAACTTAAATTACATTTTTGTATAATCAGCAGTCAGCCTTTAAAGTCTGAATCTCCTGATTTACCAGTTTTGCAAATCTTGCAGTTGTTGAATCCAAATTAAAAAAATAATTTAATTTTGTTCATCTTCTGGTTTACAGCTCGACTAGCGTAGAGTAACCTTGAGGAGATGCCTCCATGACTGCTTTGAGACTCCACAGACTGCCATCTCTTTTTCCTATTCCTAGCATAGTCTTTTCTAATTTCCTCATACTCCTGCAGTCCCTCGAGTGAGACCAGCACATTAAAGCCCAATAAGAGAGGATTAGTAAGTTTTAGAAACCCCAGGGAAATTTTCTTCTGGTTTGTACTTTTCTTTTATTAAATAATTTACTTAGCTGGTAAATGAATGTCTAAGAAAATTGATTTTAATGCTCTTAATTGTTGATTAACATCTCTAAGTGTTTGCCAAGTACCAAAGCTATTCTCTTGCTATTTTGCAGGTGGCTGCATGCACATGAAATGTCCTCGCCCTCAGTGCAGATTTGAGTGGTGCTGGAACTGTGGCCTGGAGTGGAACAGAACCTGCATGGGAGATCACTGGTTTGACTAGCAGATCTGAGGCCAGCCCATGTTGCTGCTAAAGTTTGTTTTCATCAGGGCCAAATTCTGAACCCCTTGCTTAGACAAAATTCCCTGTGGTTTCAGGGATGCAGAGTTCAGAAGTTGCCAAGTTTGTTGGTTTTCTTGCTTTCTTGCATATGCAATCATACCAAAATCACATTTAAGTTATGCAAAGGGTTTTAAATACACTGAGTAAAAAGGGTCATTGTTTTAATGGACAGACTTGCTCATTGTGGTACAAAAAGGGTTAAATTACAACTTTTTGAACTTGTGCGATCTGTCAACATGTAGAGCAGACAGGGTTACCATGAGGAACTTTACTTGATATTTATAGTCAGGAATCCATAACTCTTGCAAGAGGGAGCAGCCTGCATAAGTATGTGAGTGTGTGAGCGTCAAGAGCGGTGGAAGATGTTCCCTACATCATCTGCTTCTTTTCTTTGACCACTAATTGCTCATTCAGCACAATTTTTGATTTCGAGGTAGTATTTCTTAACAGCATTTTTGGCAATGGGAAGACTGTGGCTCTAAAGTGTTTTCTCAGGGTTTCTTCCTAACAGGCTTTCTTCCTAACAGGCTTTCTGTAGGGGTTTTGCTTTCAAACCAAATTCTCATAGAAACACCCAGCTTTATGCCATATTTGTGCTTGTGTATTTGTGACATACGACACAAAACTTTCCTGCCTACTCATTTTAGACTTTGTTACTATGGGAAGATTAGTTAAGGATGATGTAGTTTCAGCCCAGTCTGTGACTGTTGCTGAAATGGTGACTGTATCCAATTAAGTGTTGTGCAAGATACACTCAGAGGGCTTCATTTTTCTTCTACTTACGGAATGCTTTGGACATGGCAAAGTGAGAAAGGAGGAGACTTCTCAGGGCTTTTCTCTATCATCATTCTTCTAAATTAAATTAGAATATGGGTATGATTCTAAAAATACATTCACTACTCTGACAGTGTGGGGCAGAAGGACACCTTCATTTCACAATGTTAACACAGTAAGTAAAGTTTAATAGCATTTCCAAACCTGGATAATTTTACTGTTTGTGATCTTCGCATGGATGTCTTACTCTGAAATGAAATGGGTAATGTCCACATCCAACATGCCATGTAAGGATTTGCACAATTTAGTTTTGGAAAAAAAACCCATACAATAAATAAAGTGGTCAAAATTTTAAACTTGATTTCTTTTTTTTCATTTTAATACAAAGTAAGTGAGTACAAAGATGTAGGGTGGGTCGTGCACTGTCTTGACTGATTCAAACACCCAGCTGAGAGGCTAGCTCAAAAGAGGTTTGATCAAAACATAATGTTAGCACAAAATAAATTCCACAGCCATGGTCTTCTTTTATCAAGTTTGAACTAATATTTTGTATGGCATGACTGTAGAATCCTGAAAATATGGGTGTGCCTCATATTAGTGCAGAGCAAGAAGCCTGAGGTATAAAAAAAAATCCTAGACTCACTACAAAAAATCTTCAATTGCTAAGAGCATTAGAGTATTCATCTGTCTAAACTGGAAGTGACATTAAAATCTGAGGAACCAAAAGAACGAAGGCATGAAGTACCAAAAATGAGAGAGTGAACTGGTAGAATTAAGAAAATCGGAAAGAAAGGAAGTGGCAATGAGAAGACAATGGACATTTCCTAAAGATAATTTTCCTGTTCGGCACTGCTGAACTAAAATGTATGCAGAAGTAGCTATTGAAGTGTAAGGGTGCAATTAAATGCTGCAATGTAACTCATTTAAGTACATTGTCTTAAGGGGATATTTCACTGTGAGCTCGGATTATCTTATGATTTGGTTTCCTGTACCTGGCTTGTTTCTAACAGGGTAGGGAAAAAGTAAAAATGCTTAATTTTACTTTGATATGTGTTACATGGGAGTTCATCGCTATTTTTTGTATTCAAAAACATTCAAAATAAAAGAAGTCTGAATCTCCTTTTTTTTTTTTTTTTAGTATCTTTCTTATATAGGAAGAAGGAGATATTCGGTATAAAGCAGTTTCACTGAGTTAGAGCCTGACCTAACAGATTAATGTTTTAATTGTTACGTAGAAACATGTGATTTATGCCCCTGGATCAAGGTCCATTGAAGTCAATGGACTACAGACCAGCTCCTGTGTTTCTTTCTGGGAAGCACATGGCAGGCATGAGTCATAAGGCTAGAATAGAAACACCTCTTTCTTGGAAGAAGTCAGAGAGCGGTATTGTGAGCATTCGTCTGAGATGTAAGCAAGGGCAGGAAAGGAGAATAAAGAAAGGAGTTCCAGCATTGACTCAAGGTTGCTTCACACAGTCCAGATTTTACACTCTGCCAAAAATAAATGTATATACTGTGGATTTTAACATAACATGCCCTGATCTCTGTGTTAATACTTTATGCCTCCATGCACACCTGCACAAAGTTTGAGATGGTACAGCCGGTAAATCTGATTTCTCTTTAAGATTCTCATAGTTTCCACAATTTAAAGGGTATGAAAAATCAGGATTAATGCTCTGCTGACATTGTAAGAATGCTGAAATTCCTATAGAGATATGTGAATTGGACCTAAAATGTCCTACACTGGTAACTTTTTTTTTTGCACAGAAAGTGCCATTAAAAAAAAAGAAAAAAAAGGAAAAAAAAAAAACCAAACCTATTGTTTGAAAATCTAATTTATTTTGCAATTTGAAACAGAACAGAACAACCCAAGTTTTCAGTGTCTATTCAGACTGCTCCTCTTGTTTCAGCTCTGAAATATCAGAGTGGAATTCCCCTCACTCAGCTTTAGCTCTCTGCTTTGTTTGGTAGCTTCGGAGGCTTGTGCATGTATATGGTGGAGCCTGCTGAGTTTTTAGTATGGTTGCTCATGACTAGAGGCATGCTGGCAATGTCCCTGCCAGAGACTGGGTGCAACTCCTCACAGGATGCACAGGACCTGGTCTGTGTTCTTGTGCACACTCTTGGCTCTGTTGCTGCATGTGGAGGGGAGTCTTCCTTTTTTAAAAACTTTGAACACTGGCATTGCATGAAGACACCTTGGTAAACACCTCCTCTGGGTTGGCACACACATCTCTGGAAGTGGTCCTGGGCAGCCTTGGAGGGTAATGAAGAGAAACAGGACTCAAGCACAAAATAAGAAGGAAACAAACCTGAGGGCCTAAGCAGATGGAAAGTTTTCAAGAGCTTGTGAGTTTATGTTCTCTCCTAGCAATATATTCTGGAAACAATGACATTTAACTGTATGTTCTAAGAAGGTGATTTATTACAGTGCTATAAAGAAGAAAAAGAAGTCTGTATCTTTTCATATCAAGGTTTGACTTTGTTAATTGAATTCTCTTTACCTTGAACCTTCATCTTTCAGATTAAAACAATTACAGACTTGTTCTTGGAACTGCAATCTGGGATCCTTTAGTGCGTGTTAAATGGATTAAGTACAGGATGTATGCTTAAATATTCAATAATAATTATCATTATAATTATTCACCTCTGTAACAACAATGAAAATCTCTAATATTTAATTCCAGCTGGAATTGAAATCCAAATACTGAGTAGATTAAGAAGAAAATGCATAACAGTCTGAGTTCCTCAGGAAAAAGCATATCTCACAATTTAAAGTGCATAATACTTTGGGAGCTGTGACTTTGACTAAAATATCATTTATATGTCATATGCCTTATCTCATTGCAAAACACAAGCCAAATCATTTAATCTTGAAGTGGACATAAAAAAAAAAAAAAAAAAAAAAAAGTAAATGGCATTCCAGAAGAAACATTATGCTGCTGTTGGGAAATAATAGTCATGCTCTGAAAGGACAGCAAGCAGTGGGATATGCTTTTTGAATATGAAGAGTAAGGTACCATCTGTATTGCCAGTTGGTGTGGTAGCAAAGTTTTTGCCTGCAGATCTTGTAGATTGTGTAATCTGAAGTGAAATTGGCATTTGTGGAGGGAAACCTGAGGCTCTTGGAAGGGAGAGGCCAGATATTCCAAGAGAATCTGCTGGCCTGGAAGACTGGGAAGATTTAGCCAAATTTTCTCACAGTCTGAGTAACAACAACAACTACTCTGTTCCTCATGTTCACTGTGCTGCTCAAACCATTACACAGGTAAATCATTGTGCACAGAGAGCTCAATAAGCAACACTTGCAGCAAGATTGGAAGGATAAAGCATAATATCAACTCCAAAGATTCTTTAGCCCCATGCTGACTTAATTTATCCACTGTGGGATAGGGAGGAGAACCTGAAAAAGGTAAAACCCGCGGGTTGAGATGAGAACAGTTTAATAACTGAAATAAAGTAAAATAAAATCATAATCATAATAGTCATAGAATCATAGTAAGGAAAACAGGGGTAACAAAAAGAGGAAAAGGTATAAAACCCAAGAGAAGCAAGTGCTGCACCATCTAATTGGTCACCACCCACGGACTGATGCCCAGCCCCGCCCTGAGCAGTCATCAGCACCTCCCAGCCAACTCCCCCAGTTTATATCCTGAGCATGTCGTTCTACGGTGTGGAATATCCCTTTGACCAGTTCAGGCCAGCTGTCCTGGCCATGCTCCCTCCCAGCTTCTTCTGTACCTCCTCCCTGGCAGAGCATGGGAAACTGAAAAGTCCTTGACTTAAGCACTGTTTTGAAAAAACTGAAACATCAGTGTCTTATCAACATTATTCTCCAAACACACAGCACTGTACCAGCTACTAGGAAAAAATTATCCCAGCTGAAAACAGGACATATGGTGATAGCTGATGCAGATTAACCTACAGAGAGACAGAGAGTTGCAGTAGCTCTTAACAACTAGATTTTGTTTCCGGACACTAAAATTCTCATGCTTCCTTCAGTTCCTCCTTAAGCAACAGAAAAGCTTGAAGAAGACAACAGTGGATGAAGGTTTTCAGGAGAAGGAAACCCCAAGTCCAGTGATTCCCAATTGTCCTTCAACAGCTTCATCCAGATGTAACTGACAGCACAGCAGTGACAATGATTCAACAAGGAGACAAATATGCTACCTTACATTTCATCTAACTTAATTTCACATTTTAAAGAAATATTTCTATCTATAATTAGCAAACTTCAAAAAGCACCTCTCCATTTTTTTTCAAACATGCTTGTCTAATAATTCCTGTTATGCTTATTTGTGTATATGTTTTATCTGTTTGCGCTTGTGGTTCTCCTTGTGTATCACCGATGGATTTCTGTGTATGTCTCACCTTCAGACAGTTTAATGCTTTAGAGGTTTGCAGCTTGATTGTCTAGGAACTACTGGAGTACATGCACTGAATGGTCTCTTCTCATATTCTGGCTAAGTATGTGCAGGCCAGAAAAAATGTCAGTGGCTTTAAGGAAGCAGAAAGGTAAGCTGAGTGAAGCTCATTTAACCATATGGAGAATCACATTTAATGTACTGCTTTGTGTATCTGTAGGAACTTTTTTTTTAGAAATCAGGTCATATGCCATTTAATTTTTCATCATTATTATTAATAGCGCTTTTTTTCTTTGCTTTTAATTTGTTTTTCTTGTCTCTGTCTCCATTTTTTCTGAATAATGGAGTAATGGTTCTATGCCAGCATATAAAATATGCAGGAAGACATCACCTGTTACATTACTTTTTGGCTTGTATACCTAGAAAGCTTAAGGAATTCACATAATCCATGTAGGCAGGGAAGTGCCATTATCTGTATTTTACAGTTGGGGAATTCATCCAGAGAGCACAACCAGACTACATGGAGGCAACAGTCCAAATGCCCATCATCCCTTTCCTCACAACTGGGAAAATCTGCTGCACCACAGTGGAGGCCACCTGCATGCTGGGGTGATGATGACACAGGCTCGGGGAAACAGGAAGCAAGTTTGATATTAAGGACACAAAGAAACAAGTTTTAAAATTGTAGAATTTTCAGTGGCCTAAGGAATAGTGATCTAACCTGACATCCTTTGCAACCATTGGGAATTTTACTGCTGGCTTCACTGTGGGAAGACTAATTTAGACTTTGAAAACACAACTTACTTCAACATTTTCGCAGTGCATAGGAGATCTCTGGGAGAACTTGATGTCCCAGTTTCTTCTTTGTCTCTTTGTTAGTTAAATATTTTATCTAAAAAACATATTCATGCCCACCTCATATTCTCTCCACCTCATTTTGGTCCAAACTAAAATCCATCAAGCAGTGATGTCACACTTGTTTTAAAGACTGCTAGTTAAGTACATCTGAAGCAGCAGACTGTACAGACATTCTTGCTTGCTACATGATTATATTGTCTGCCTCATAAACAGTAATCATGACAGCCTGCCAACTTCGGCTGCTGGTTACCAGGCCGAAACTGGTAAAAACTGGTTGAATTATGACCTCAAGTAATGATCAAAAGGTAGTGCTAAAATGGAAAGCAGCAATCACTACAATGAAATAGTATTCAGATACTTCTTCTGTTGGGCCAATATAATGTTTTTCTTGGAATGGATGCTAAATGCTCCTTAATAGGTTCAGCCAACTGAATTTGTTTATGCCTGGAAGCTAAACCTGGAAAGCTCTGGACTGTGCTTTTCCAAAGTAAAGATATCACAATATGGTAAAAGGGTTTGAATTTTTTTAATGAATAGCTGAAATCCATGTGTTCCACAGCTGACAGAGTTAAAAATCAGAAAAAAAACAAACTACCTCACTAAGATACACTGACATTTTCCAAGTACTCTGTGAAACAACAAATGCCAAGTTTGCTTTTTTTTTTTTAATCTGCTTCTCAAAGGCCAGAATGACTGTGATATTTACATTAAACTCAGTTAATGAAGCTGAAATCAGTTTTGATTCAAGCTTCTAAGTTTTAGTGGTGATGTAACTGAATCTAACATTTTACCAAAGTATTACTCAGGCTTTCCTTAGCAAATATTAAGGTGCTAATTATCTGAGTTGCAATCACTCAGGTCCTTACTTTATTTCAAAAGTACAATGATCAAGGCTATTCCTATTCCCTTATTCTGTTGGATTTTACAGAAAGCAAACATAGGCTTCAAACCAGTGCTAGCAATAAGCTCCTGCGTGGTAGCATATCTTCTCCTGAACTAGTGATCTCTTCTTGGTGACATTTACTGTGCACAAATTAAAAACAATCAGTGGCATTTCATTTTTAGTCCTCTTTATTGTTTGAGCTCTGGGGTAGAACTGAGTAAATAAAAATATAAAGCCAAGTCTACACAACAGAGATCCTACTTTTCTAGCTGTTCCAGCACAGCTATACCACAGACCTATCTGATACAGTACACCAGCTTGGTAGACCACTGCATTACACAAAATTAGCTGTAGATCAACAAATTAGCATATTTACTTATGCCATTATATTGGAGTATTTTTAAGGCCTTTGGCAGTCTATAAAACTCATAAGCCCCTTCCCTCCTCACAAAAAGCTCATTCCAAAACATACCTGCAATGAGTGATGGCTGGGTCAGTCCAACTACTTCCGCATCAACTGTATCATCATCTGGGTGAGTTGGGGCACAGATTGCTGTCATACTTGGAGCTTAGTATTTGTAAGTGCTCAGCTCCCACTTGGGAACCCAAAAAAAGCCAGGTAGTCAAAGGTCACCGTCACATGTACTTTAAAAAATAAAAAAAAATACCTTCTTTCAGTGTCTAAGCAAAAGTAGTGCACATACATAAAAGAGAACTGTTGAAACTTTTTCTCTGATTCTGAATGCTGTGCAGTATGGAAAAATCTGGCTCTGAGAAACTTTAAATGAATACATTTTCTTCTTCAAAAAACAAAAAAGTCTATGATCCAGAGCCCTTCGTAATGACTGCACCCAGCATTGCTTTTCTGTTATGTTTCCAGCCAACAGTATAAATGTCAGAGTATTTTGCTAGTTGTGTTTAGTTAGACATTTGCATTACTTTTAAAAGGCCTTAGCAAAGCTCTAGCAAGTCTCAGAAAAATTATGTATACTTCTTATTATTATGTAGCACTGCTTGGCCCAAAGAAATTATGTTTTTTACTGCCTTCATTCCACTATGGAAGAGAACTTTATTTACAAGCAGTTAAGCCTGGAGAGATAAAATTATCTTATGAGGTCCCTTCATATATGTTCCTACTGCATTGCGTTCACCTACTCCCAAATGAAATTCCATCTTTAAGAACTATTCAATGAATTATTTAGTTGCTTGGAAGAAGAAAGAGAGATCCAGAAACCTTTCTTATTAATGCAGTTATTGTCTCAGATCCAGCAGCTTCCTTTGCTAGTCAATGCCATCATCGGACAGATCTCCATACCAGGAGGTTTTCCTGATACTTAACACCACCTAATTTCTCTCCCTTTCAAGCTATTAAGAATCTCACGAGTATAAAGGTCTCTACTGGTTTGTGTCCACCTGCTCTCACAGGCATCTTGTTATGTAAGTCTTTCCATGAATTTACAGAGTGCCATGGCAAGCAATTTTTAAGTCTCATTTGCTTTCACAGCAAAGCAATTCTGCAACATGATCCCAGCTGCTAGTGATGAGAAACCTTTTCATGCCAAGGTATTAATAGTCACCTTATAACTGTTTATCATTATATCAATATCATTGGTAAGTTTAAGGTTTTCATTTTCCTGCTTATGTTCCCTACTCCTTTTGTCACCTGATTGGGTGGAGTAGACAGCAATCATATTTTCACCAAACTCATTTTATTGGGCTTAATAGGCCAAGCTTAAAAACTTGAATAAATATTTCTCTAAACATCCTAGAATCAATGGGTGACGGGTGATGGACTTTGGCCCATGACAGCAGGTGTGGTTGGACAACCACCTTCTGTGGCACTCTGTGGCATGCCTCTGTGCCTCTAGTGGATCCACTCCTGACACATGCCAGAGCATAACATGTTGTTCACTGAGACATCATGCTGGCAACTCATGATCATCCCAAAATGGTCTACTGTCGCAATGGTGGCAATAAGGACACGGCACCACAGCTTGGTCTGTAGCAAGCAGAGAGCGAGCGAGCCCCGTTTATTGTCCTATTCCCACTTTATAAAGTAGGAACCCAGGTAGATGATTCACTAGTGTCCAACTACCCCCTGGTATGGTTGGCTGGGTTCTACACCACCCAATTCAAAACATATCATACCCGGACCCACAACAGCTGTGGAAACAACAGGTGCTTGTCTTACTGTTTTTCATAACTTACATGAGAAAGAAAACGTTCTCACAAGAAGCCCTGGGCAGCAAGCTCCGGGCTGCTACAGTCTACTTCACCCAAAGCCTTCTTCACTTCATTTCCAAATGATGTCCTTCTGGTTTATGAGGTGTCTACTCTTTCTCTGTGGCCTTTTCTTTCTCAGTTTCTGCATTTATACAGTTCTAGATGGTTGCTGCTGTGCATCTCAGGATATAGGCAAGTTACTGCAAAATGAGCAAGTACAGGAACATCCTTTGGTAATCACCCCGTGTATGTTTATATTGTTATAAATGTTTTTTCCACGTTACAAGAGCATTTTTTTACTACTTTACAGTACTATAAATCTGCTGTGTTCAATGAATCTGGGTTTTAATATCTCCAGTGTAGCAAATATTTAATTGTTTGCCAAATATGTTTCATCTTTTTATCCTCAAGGTTGATCTATTGGTGCTATTGGGAGAAATCATGTCGAAGTAGATTAATGTAGTGGGTTGACCCTGTCCAGCAACTAAGTACGCACCCAAATGCTCACTCACTCTCACACCAAGCGGGATGGGGAACAGAGTAGGAAGAGCAAAAGCAAGACAAACACCTTAGGGGTCAAGATAAAGAGAGTTTAATAACAGAAGGTATGAAAAAATAAGAATAGTGACACAAAAGCAATCACTCACCACCTCCCACAAGCAGATGGATGCCCAGCCAGTGTCTGGGTAATGGCTACTATAGAAAAACAGCTTCCTGGGCTTTATTGATGGGCATGCTGTCACATGGCTTGGAATACTGCCTTGGTCAGCTCAGGTCAGCTGCCCCAGCTGTCTCCTCCCAGCCTCTTGCCCACCCCCAGCCTACTCAATGAGGTAGCAGAGTGGGAAATATAGAAAGCCTTGATACTGTGCAAGCACTGTTCAGCGTCAGATAAAACACTGGTTTGTTATTAACACTGTTTTCATCACAAATCCAAAACACAGCACCATACCAGCTGCTGTGATGAAAATTGGGTCTGTACCAGTCAGACCCAGTGCAATGAGCTTGCTTTACACTGGCTGGCACAGGATGCTGCTACACCTAGGGTGATGGCACCAAGCATCCCCTCCTGCCTTGGGTCCCTAATGTTCTGAGCAAAACAAGGCCTGAACTAAGGATTAAGGGTCTTTTTTTTTTTCTCAGTGCAAGCATTAACAGGTTTTCTGTACTTGACTGGCAGCCTACTTTTATAAATTTCGTACCTTTGAGATCTTTTTGACTTAGCAAAACCTGGTTGAAATTGGCTGGTTTTGAAAAGCTCCTGTGGAAGTACTGACAGCTGCATGCACAGAGAGATGGGGACAACAAGGAAGGTAGGCTAAAACCCAGATGGTACATGAGATTCTCACCAAGATACTGGGCAGTGTGGAGTAAACTCAGAGAGATGAAGCTGAGGAGGCTAAACAGCCTCATTTTATTAAATGACGGCTACACAAAGCATTAAGCATTCCCTGTCCAGTCTTCATTTCTACTTCAAATTGTGATCAGAAGCTCCCCATTAACTTAAGGGGGAAATTATTGCATAAATTTGAAGAGGTGGCTCTGGTAAATGGATTAACACACACACTCTTTTGGGTGCCTTTGGGGCTGTACAGGAAGCATGAAATTTGTTGAATTCAACACAAAAGCTGGGCCTTGTCCTGTGGGGTTATTGAGCGATGTTTCGACTGATTCATGGGAAGAATAATGTTGGCATTAATTAAAACACATCAGCGATGAAAATTATATAAATTATCTGATTCATTTTCACCAAGTGTCTGCCTGTCTCTCTCTTGATTACAGATGAAATTTGGAGCAACCCCACTCCTAACTCGTATATACCCATTAAATATGTCGAGTTAGTGGGATGACAACAGCAGCAGTCTGCCTGCTTTTGGCTGCTATTTAAAGATCACCAGGACAAAGGCAGTGCACCTCCCAGCTCACCAGGGAGGACATCTGAGTCACAGCTGACTACAGTCAAACTATTTTCTGTAGTGCTAGTAGCCCAGTGAAACAGGGATTATAGAACCAACTTTATCACTTCATACAGCTTCAAAGAATGTAGCACTCAGGGGAGAGATGAGAGGAGGAGGAAAGACATAAAGGTGGCTTTCAGTGATCTTGTTCTTCTGTCTGCCAGATTCCAGGCTGGGCCCATTTATCAGCAAGGAAGGAATACGAAGAGTTTCCAGAGGGGATTATAATGGCTTTTTATCAGTAAGTGCCAGTGTTTGAAACACTGCCACATAATCACATCCTTGTATTATCCTATTTAGTCTAACATCTCAGGGGGGATTTTTAAAAGTATGTTTTGCTTTTTTTTTATGGAAATCATTGTAGTATGGTGATTGACAGAATATAAACTATATTGCTAGATAATAACTTTTTAAAAAATTTAAATCAGACACGTTTTGAAAGAACTTTTCCCACTCTTCATTGCAGTATCCAATTAACTATTTAAATTAAAATAGTATTTTGCCTTTTCTGTCATTTATGCACTTTTAAGCATTTTCCCCAGAATTTTGTCTTATACCACCAAATAGGGACTAAATAAATTGCATTCTATAGACATTATCAGAAACAATTTCTCCAAAATAGGGTTTACTGTTGCTGGAGACCTTAAGACTTCCATACTCTGAGAGCAAGCATAATAATATTAAAATCTTCTCATGTAGCTATAGATCCTGTGCAGTTTGAACATGTTCTACTTCAGTGAGGTAGGGAAAACTAAGCGTTTCATGTACAACTTTGTTACTTCCTGGTTACAGACATTACGAATTTTGAATTGCAAACTTCATAAGTGGTGGTACCCAACACCTGCTGAACTACCACAAATACGGGAGCAATATTTTGGTCAGGATTCATTCTTTGAATCAACAGTGTTGATGTCTTTGCATCAACAATAAACATTGTTACAAACACATCAACCAACACAGGAAATTAAGAACACTGGAATATGGATTCTACCTGCAGCTGATAACTTGAGCAAAATGCCCTTGAGCAGTATTCATTAATGTTGACTTGCAGAACCCTCTGGCAGAATTATTCTGTAACAAAATATCTCCTTCTGTAGTAAATTGCCGAGGAGAAACAGTTGCTTCAAATACTGTTCAATATTTCTCATTTCATAGCAAAAAAAA
>VZRZ01008351.1:224448-235351 GCA_013398175.1 Climacteris rufus | reverse complement strand
AAAAGGCAAGAAAACAAACCATGATAGATACTTTTGCTTCAGTTTTAACTTCTTATCACCTTAAATAAACAAAGCAAGCACCTTGTAATTTCACTGAGAATCGAGTCCTGAAGAGTGAGCAGAGTTGTGAAACATCAGTTTGAAAGCTGAAAATCGTCTAGGGTTGTATACATTTGGAAGAGCTTTGCTATAAAGGAAAGTATTAGGAATGTTTTTTCCTTTTGCTGGTACAACCTCTTAGATCCCGACTAATTTTCATTAATTACACTAGTAGCTATTAAATCTAAGGGACAATGTTTTGACCCTGTACACTCAAATGGCTGAGTTATCAAATGTCCTCTGTTATAGTACAGAGGAAGCTGTTAAGTAGACTGATAAAACAATTTTAGCTCCACTTTCCTCTGCTGCTTTTCAGGCTGTCTCTGCATAATTCAGTCTCTACCAGCCAGGAGTGCTAAGCATTATGACTGAAATAAAATACACACAAGGATTTATGTGACTGGATGCTGTAAAAGAGATAATGGAAAAACAGCACTTGTAGAACAACATTTGGAGTTAATGGCACACCCCTCTCTCATTGACAATCCAGATATCTCCTCTTTGAACTTGACTTTAGGTTCATTCTACATCTCTGGTGAGAACCTAACTTATCCCAGATGATGACTGTCACATTCTCACATACCTTTCTGGTGCAAGGAGGGGGCATTCAGAAGAAGCACAAATATGCCAACTATAAGTCAGGTCTGAATTCTCCTTCCTTTTTCTGAAGGGCACCACCAGTAATCATAGGGAAGCTACTCGCCACTTGGGATAACAATGGCTGATCAGACTCATGCCCCTGGCTTCAATTCACAGACAAGTTGTGAAAATAGACCTGAACACTATGACAGTATTATTGAAAATGCCCATGAAGGTTTCAACAGCACAACATAAACATTAGCTAGTGTTGCTGCCACAAACATTGAATAAGGATGATAAAACAGTTTCAAATAACTCCTCATTAAATGAGGCTTGTTTGGTCTTTGCTCTGAATACATGACAGGGTCTGTGGAAAAAGGACTGAGCAGCCATGTGAACTGAAACCTATGTACATATGAAGACCCACAGAGAAGGCAGTAAATTTGCAAAGGTCACTTTAATTCTGGCATTTCCATCTTTGTGTGCCTGACTTTGCACCATACCTTTTGCTGTTTATGTGTGTGTATAGCATATAAATCAAAACTGAAACACTGCATTAAAACACTTAGTAGTTCTATGAAGTTTGAAATCTCATGCTTAGTCACATTTTACTGCTCAGAATCTTTTCAAGATTTGTTGCACATCTGTGCCTTTTCCCCTCTCCTTAGTAGAGCTAACTGTGGGAAGTGAGTCATTATACCTTCTATACCTTTCTGCATAGATCCAATGTCAGCAAGGACCTTGGCACCTGTCCTTTGAAGAGTCTTGCTGAAGTAGCTGAAGACACTACTGTGCCTGTCTGAGTGCCCTGCCCTTCTTCTGTTACTTGCCTTATTCCACTGAACTGTGAGTTTTTAGCAGTTCACCTTCAGGGGTGATTTTCTTGAAAATCTGGCCTATGCCTTCAGGCAGTTAAGATACAGGCACATGTTGCTCCTTTGTCTTCCATAGGATCAATAACCCAAGAGGGTGAGAAGGACAGACAGGAGACCAAAAACCTCTGAAAGTGCCCCTGTAAGATTTACCAGAGTTTCTCTGCTGAAAAGCCCCACAGCTGTGTTGGCAAAGCACAGGTAAAGGGCCACAGTCTGCTCTAGTGTAAACGAGTACCTAGTGTCACAGAAACTCATGGTGCTACACCAGGCTGACATCAGTTAAACAGCTATATAGTTATATACAGCTATATAGTTCATGGCCTGATAGATATTTAGCCATCAGAAGGCAAGGTTCCTACATTCTGCATTGACCACACGCATGTCAGGCCAGGCCACAGCTTCCTCTCTATTGATCTGCAAGTCCATTCCATTCCCATCTGCCCCAAATCACCCCAAACAGAGCTGCTGCAACCTTCCCCAAAGTGATCTGCAGTCCCAGGTAGTGAGCTGAACACAACATTATGGAATTCTGCCCTTCTCTAATTGATGATGAAATCAACTGTTCCACAAACACTTAGAGATCTTCTTAATAACTCTACTGTTATCAGCTTGAGTGCCACACAGAGTAGTGTGAGGTAAACATCAGGGCTGATATCTGAATTCAGGGAAGTTTTACCTCATTGTGTTTTCCCTCATGAGCATTTGCTCCCTGCTAACCCACTCCCTCTGCTACTACTTGGCTTCCATTTGCTGCTAGCATCCCATATAAAGTAATTTTCTTTAAATTACTTTAAAAGTACTGATGGCTATGCTTCCAAAAATGCACTCTTAATAACCAGCTTCTAGGCACAATTTTAGGATACAGGAAACTAAAAGAAAAAATGAAACTGACTTGAATTGGTTTTAAGTAAAACAATTTGTCCAAGAAGATTTTCAAGAACTACTTACTTGTGGGAAGATGCATCTCATCTATTTGTTTGCCTCCATTTCCTAATTCAGAAATGGTTTTCAGATTCCCCAAAATATTTAGAATAAAATAGCTCATCCATAGAATTAAACAAGTTCTGCTTCTGCAGTCTGTCATTTTTGCCTCCATTTAGCTATGGAGTATTATTAGCAATATTTTAGCAATTCTTACAAAGCCTTATTGCGTTTCATATTGTCTAGTGTTTAGAAGAAGTCTGTTCACACTCTTAAGGTGTCATGACCCAGGTGGCTGGTATTTCCTCCCTCCCACCTCAATTCTGTGAGCTCTCCTGTAGTAACACCCACAGCCAAAGAGGCAAGTTACTCTCAGAGACACAGCACATTCCCACAAGGTCCTATTTCATTAAAAGATCTGAAACTCAATGGCAAAATCCACAAAATGTTATGAAAGCAGCTGGACCCCTCCAACTATGGCACACAGTGATTCAGCACAGGGCCCCAGGAATCTCTTTTGGCTGTTGGATGAAGCCTACCACTCTGTACAGAAATCTTTACCATGAGGTTGTGCAAACATCATTTGTTTTCTCACATGATGGAGAGTCCTGCACATGCAGGGAATTGCTCATTGAGAGTCCGCATGTCTTGGTAAGTGAATGTAACACCAACTGTAAGATCCTTAGACTAAACTGAGCACTGGCAAACCCCTTTGCCTTTGTAGAAGCTTTAATAATTTCGAGTAGATTCACAGCAAGGCCCTTAGGCACAACTCAGTACAGGAGGGAGGGGCCACTTAGGATTGCAATCATTTGACCAGTGCCGACGCATGGGATTTGGTTTTGGAGTTAATTTCTTTGCCTAAATAAGGTATTTGAAATAAGTGAGGAAAAAGCATTTAATACCTGCCAAGTAGAGTTATCCCTCGGGCAACAGACTTTTTAAATAGTTGTCAGGATGATATCACACTGCCTGATGTAGGTCTTGGAATAGTGCTAGTATGAGGTGGAGATATTCCAGCCAAGGGTTTTGGCATTCTGTGTTGAAAAAAAAATCTCTTTTTTAAATATATATTTTTTTTTAATTTTACTGTTTGTGATTCCCGTTATGAAGAAAAAAGGACAGGAAAATCAGACATCAGGAGAGAAGAGACATTTCCAAATGTCTCAACAAACTCAAACTATGAGGTCACAGATGTCTCAAATGCTATGAGTCCCTGGGGGTGGCAAGAGAAAGCAATGTTTAGGAAGCCAGCTGCAGCCATTTGTCTCCAAGGAGCAGCTGGTGATGAGATGCTCTTATTAATGAAATGGGATTGCTCAGTGCTGTCGATTTACTGCAGTTAGTGTAGCCAATTCTGATTCATCCTACCATTATGGATACCATGCTAGGAGGCAGCAGGCTTTGTTAGTTATATTGATAATACTTGAGGCACCCGTGATTCAAAATAAGGTGTAAAAAGCAGTAGGTCAGAGTGCTTATGTAGACTGTTTTACGGTTGAGTTGCCAGATGACTGACTGACAGATCCTAGTGCTCAGACTTTCCTAGACCAGTGATTCTTGGTCATCTGGGAGTTGCTAAGTAAGAAATGGCATTAGCTGTGTTATTCAGGTTGGGAAGAAAATATAAATCAGTGTGGTTTGTAGGATTAATAACATACTGCTAGCATGGAAGTGAGCATACAAATAAAACAGTGTCAAATCACTCTGAGAATGGTTGTGCTAAACCTGCATCAAACAGCTGGGGCTGAGCTCAGAAACTGGTGAGGACATGGATTCACCAGGTTCTGTGTGTGCAAGCCTTTTTTTGTTAACATTGAAGGCTTGAGATTAGGCCATCTGAACTCCTGTGACAAATGACAGTAGGATGATACAGGATTCCCTACAGAACAAGAGGTGCCTCCTAACAGCAACCCAGGTCCTCTTGCAACATTGGAAACATGTGGTTCCCTAAACCTATGCTTCAGTGGGAGAGAAAGGTCAACACGAACAAATTAGAGGAAATACAGTGTCCTGTACTCTTTTCACACACAATACAGATTTGCTCTATTTAGTGGGATAAAGCAGTCTATAGCGTACTGTATTTTTTCAGTCATATCACAAATATTTGACAGCCCAAGGCAAAACCAGTACAAGATCTTACCTGGCTCTTCCACTCCTTTTCTCCAAGTCCTGAGCTTCTAATGCTGTTTGTATTTCCTGTTATCAAGTCTCATACAATCTCTTTCTGAAATTTAGCACCAAAGATGTTGTTCCAAATGTTTTCACTCCTTAGTGTGAGTAACAGATATTTACAAGAACTGTAAGTATTCAGCTTTTACCCAATTAGATATTAGTTAATGCCTTTTTACTTAAAAATCTATTTCTTCAACCACTGGATCATTATAAGAAAGAAAGCAATGGTACAGAATACCAGTTAGCTATATTTTTGAGGGGTCAAATTTGCTCACTCAGAGTATGTTAATCTATAAGGTCTACACTAAATTTAACACTTGAGTCTCCAAAAACCATATTTCACACAATGTCTCTGAAGTGTTGGGCTTTTATGAATATTTAGTAGGCTCTACTAAAGTATACAGAATAAAAATTGTCCCAAATCTGCTGTACAAATACATCAGACTACACAAAAATTGAAAAAAATATATCTATATAAAGACTTCATACAAAGATGGTTGCATAATGATTATTTCCTAGCACACATAAATTATGGTTTATCCCATAATTTTCTTGGGAAATAGACCATTCTTGGGACACAGCTCTCTTTATTCCATTAGATAAAGCTGTCTACAAAAGCTGCACATAGGAGAACATGGGATGGAGATGGCTACCGTTGATCAAGACTAGAGTTGTGTCCTGTCTTGTGTTTCCAATACGGATAGCATGGTGTGGGGTTGGGGAGAGGAGCTGCAGCAGGTAATGTTTTCCAGTGAGCAATGTGGAAGGAGGAGTATTTTGCCTGGCGCTTCTCAAAAGTTTTTTTAAATGACCTTTCCACGTCTGTGTGACTGAACAGATAATCAAACAGATTATCAAACAGATAATCTAACTTTAATGTAAATTTGCCAATGGAATTAGAGTTGTTCCTTGTCAGAATGAAGACGAATGCTCTCAGTGTGGCTTAAAGCTTCTTTCTTTTATGGGCAGGATGAAGATGCAGCCATTCATAGGGTGAGGACACTGCTACAGAATTCATTACAAGCTAGATCAAGAACACACTTATTGCAGGGATTGCCATTTGATGTAAGTTTGTACAGAATTCAAAATGCTAGGCTCACATAGCTCATCTCTACACATTACTGCAACATAAAGCAGCCTTGTCCTCATCATAGTGAGGTAGTTATTTCCTCTTCTAGGTGAGAAAATGTACATATGCAAGCAACAAGAATGATTGTTTGATTGTTGTGATTTGTTTCTGATTGTAAATGTCTGTGTAACTACATATGCAGATTAGGTATTGCCCTTGAAGACCTGGAGAGCAGCCAATGTGCCGTGCTTCCTTGATGTAAACAGAGTTATGCATAAACAGCATCTGTTTTTACAGGGTCTCTGCTACTCTGGCTTCCAAGGTGTTCTGATCAAGATTTTTCTTCTGCAGTTTCTTATTTGAGTTATTCTGCAGTTTCCTGAGTACCCTCTAAACAACCCTTACCTTTGCAGCTCCAAAGTGATCTTTCCTCTAAGATCTTAGAGGATTCCAGCCACGTACACCCATGACCATGCCAGTAACAGACGCTGAATCTCCATGTTTCCAAGGTGCCATTGAAACCCTCACCATTTTGTCACACTCTGAACAATGTTTGATCAGAGCTGCAGGATTTCCTCCTGCCACAGGCTAGGTGTTTGTATGTGTGTGAATGTGTGTGCATAAAAGTCTCGGTGTGTGTGTCTAAAATATCTGCTCTGTCACCTGCACATGTAGTTTTATCTAAAGCCAGTCATCTGAGTCACCAAGTTTGGGACCAAAGTGGTGCACACAGAAGTCTTAATTTTAATTGAGCTTTAAGAAATCAAGAAAAACTAATCTGGGGCATTTGTGTTAGGTACATGTGTAAAGAGAAAGAAAGGATCCTCTTCTCCTCATAGGTAGGCTCAAGATGAATACTTAAAACAGCTGTAGAAGTAATATTTGCACATGTATAAGGAGTATTTATTTTGTGGATGTCAGCAGATGTGAAAATATTTGGTGTAATTCTGCAAAGAGTAATTTGGAAAACATTGTAAGGTAGGATCCTTGGTGTTTATTAAAGGAATTGTATTGTTTAAAAATTGTAAATGCACCATAATTGCTTAGTTGCAGAAAATCAAGCATGCTGAAAGAATAAACATGTTCAAAGAAATGGGTTTTGGCATCTCAGGCAGTATTCTTTCTGTATGTACTAGATTTTGTGAAGGGTCAAACTGGACAGTCTGGAGATTAAATTCCTGTAAGTCATCTCAGACAGCTCTTTTGCTAATGCCTGTTCAATTAAAGAATGAATCTATTCAAAAAGTAACTGTGGCCCCAGGGTTTAGTTTCAACAGGATGTTTCCATTTATGAGGACCATGTGGCTTCTGTGAAGGGAAGTGGGGGTTTCTATATGAAAAGAGTGGATCCCCTGTGCAGTTGAGGTAGAGGAAATGACAGCAGGAATCACAGCTAGGGTTACTCCACACTAGAAAAACTTTCCTAGAAAAATTAGCTACACAGGCAGGGAGTGTGATTTTCAATGCCACTCCCCCACTGACCCATTTTTAACTGATACACCTGCATCCATATTAGGACTTCTATCATTACAACAATGCATTGCATCAGTACCTTTCACTTTTGGTTTCTATACTTTTATAAACTGTCAGCATATGTTAATCTATGTACAGACATTTTCATCTGGTTTCCTAGTGGAAAAAAAATTGTGTATTCATGCTATACACATCTATCCTTGTTAGCTGATTTTAATCAATCCCCAGAAAGCAGCAGAGATCTCAGACACAATTACTTTCCCACAGTTTTCATAAAGAGATGGATAAGCCAAGCACAGGAAAGACTTCCTGTTATTGCCTGCATGGAGGGACAGCCAGCAGTTCAGCCTTCATTACACTCAGTCTACACAGAAGACAAATATTATGAATACTTTTAAATGCAGGAAATGAGCCTTTTATAACCCACACCTTATTAGATACTGGAGAACCTAACCATAAGACATTCAGCAAGAGCAAACTGGACTTATTGAGTCCAGCTGCTCATGGCAGCGTATCATAGTGTATCCCCTATGTTGGTATTCACCTTGTCAGTTTGGCACCATCAGCAAGGGTGCTGCCTCTTTTCTCTAGGCTGGCATATATAGAACCACAGAACTTTCCAGGATAGACAAGCTTTTGTCTGCAATAAAATTTCTGAAGTCAAATTCTCAAGTATTTTAAAAGTGGTGAGCAGGGTTGGGGTCCAGATGTGAGAACCAGCAAGCAAGACAGTTTCACTTCAGCCATGAGAGATACCTGGGTTCCTCATGACAGAGTACATGCTTTGACCAGTGGGAGTATGGGGATGGTGGAGGGGGGGGGGTGTGTTTTGGGGTTTAGTTTTGTGTTTTTGTTTTGTTGTTGTTGTTGTCATGTTTTCGTTTTGTTTATTTCTTACTGGGAAGCTCATTGAAAGTCACCCCTTTCACACAGTGATGGGTAGCTGGGAGGCATCATTGACTGGTTTAAGTTCCTGACTCAACTCTTGAGTCTTGCCCAATGCAAATAAAGTATTTGCATACCCACCAGCAACAAGGAAAAAGCTGCACTGAGGTTGCAAACCAGGCACTCAGAATAAGGAAATGCCAAAATTGAGACATACTCTATTCAGTGCTCTGGAAGATATGGAAAGAGAATCTGATTCCTTTTTATCTTCCTTGTTCATACTACCAAAAAATACTCAGTGAGGACATCACAAGACCTGTTCTTAATACAAAAGTTTTGGGTTTTTTTTGTGCTTTTCAGTCCAAGTCATTACCATGATATCTAACAGCTTCATAAGACTTGCCTTTTAATCCCCAACTTAAATTTAAGAGGGTTTTATTATTCACATTTTCTTGGTTAGACTTCTGAGAAATAGATGTACGGTATCAAAACTAGGATTCACCTCTCCAATGGAAAGTTTTCTCAGGTGTAAAGCAACCATAAAATCTATTACATTCAGCAGCAGCTTAACACTAATGAAAGCAAGAAGGCAAAATTTTATTATAGCTTCACAGAAAATCAGAACATACAAATAAGCAGCTGCAGAGAGTTCAGTTTCAAGGAAAAGAAAAAGAAAAGATATTCAGAAACTACCACACTCAGCATCAGGGTTCCTGACTTTTGGAGCCTTGGCTCTCAGGATAACACCTAGAGCCTGAGTGAGATACCTTGGAATAATAACCCAAGAATCTGTACATGTAGTACACAAAGCTGCTTCAAGTAGGTAGTCAGGGATGCTTCAGACATAGCTGTGCTACAAACCCAGCCACTCTCCATAATTAAGTACCTCATTCAGGAATTTTAAGTCTTCTCCCTCTGCCTGGAATTACCCCTTCTTAAAAATGCAGCCACAGGGTCAGACTTTTAAAATACAGCTGGAGGAATTCCCTTTAGCAATCTCTCTCTGTGTAGCAGTTCCGCAGCTAGACCACTGGCCTGAGAATAACAATGAGCTGGATTCAACTCCTTCATGACCAAATGGGAAGGTGACTAAATCTTGACCTCCTGAACAGTACACTCAACACACCCCACGTGTCCGGGACCTGTCAGGGCCCTGATGGCACTGCTAGGTCTTGATGGCCCTGACCAGCCTCAGCTGGGAGCCCACCCACACAGTGCCTGTGGGCCAGGCCTCCATTTAAGTCTGGATCTGGGCTTTTAGTCATTGTCTGAGCTATCGAGTAGATGTGTGTGTCTTTGGTTTGGTCTTCCACCTTGTTTCCCAAGTGGATCCCTATTGTAGCTCTGTTTCCAGTTGCAGTCCTATCTTCTGCTGCTCTTTGTACAAGCTTTATGCCTGTTTTGTTGCTTCATCTTGTCTAGGACTGCCAGTGGAGCTGCACTGTGCTGTCACTGCCCTGTTCAGGTATTGGGGGAAAGTGCTCTGGCTAGTGACTACACTTGTGCTGTGCCCATCCTCAGCTCCAGAGTTTTCCTCCCTTGAGCAGCAGCCCTGCCATTGCTGCTCCATGAGAATAATAGTACTAACGATAATAGAAACAATAACGAGACATGTAATGAAAAGGAAAGAGAGGAATAAAACCCCAGAAAAACAAGTGATGTGCAACACAATTCCTCAGCAGACGCTGACTGATGCCTAGCCAGTAGTTGCCGACTGGACTTAAACCACGGCAAGTGTTTAATTCGTGTACATCTTACATTGAGGGTAAACGGAGGTTCTACGCGGCTGGTAGGGGCTGAGACTGTAACTGGGCTTTGCTCCATTGAGCTCATCCCCTTCTAGCCGCCAGCCTCGGGAGCCCTCCCGCGCTACTTTAACCAGACACCGAGCAGAGCTGATAGTGCTGTCCCAGTGATGTGTCATCCCGGCCACCATCACCTTCTAATGTTTTGGGTGTTTATAATAGACTCAGTTCTTGCTGCTCTCTATTCAGGGAAGCTGCCTTTCACTCCACAGTCAGAGCCTGGCAGCAAATGTTTGCGTTGTCACACAGAGTGAATATTGTGTGTCAGGGTACTCGGTGCTTGGATGGCTGCCATGGCATTTATCTTTTTCCACAGCACTCAGACCGTGGAGTTGTTTTCTGTTGCCCGGCTTCTACTTGGAGGGGCAGATAGTCACAGGTGCCCATCATTCCGCGACAGCCCCCTCCCAACCTGCATCCCACGTTTGCCCCGGTAAGGGATGACGAGCACTCAACTCTGACACCGGCGATCCTCAGGGGACGGGCGCTGCCCCGCGCCCCTTCCCGCCGCTTCCCCGGCTCGCAGTCCCTCCTCGGAGCCGCCCGCCCTTCCTCAGTCGCGGCGCCGGGAGCTCTCCTTCTCCGCTCAGGCGGCGCCCCGAAGGGCGGGTGACGCCGATGCGGGGAGTGCTCGCCCCTTCCCACCGCCCCAGGAGGAAGTGACATGGCGACGGCGGGGAGGAAAGGCGAGGGGCGCCCTGCTCCCGGAGTGGAGCCGCCCGGCGGGTGGAGCCTGGCGGCCCCGCCCGAGCCGCCCGCCCGCTCCCGCCGCGTGCAAACTCCTGGCAGCCGGTGCGGCTGGGCCGCCGCCCGCTCCCGGCGCTCCAGCGCGGCACGCGTGCCAAGGCCCGCCGGCGCCAGGTACGTGCTCTTCCCCTGGCGACCTCCGCGCTCCTCAGGTGCGGAGCCGCCTTCCCTTCTCCGCCCGGCGTGCTGCCCCAGGCGGAACAACCACCCCCGAGCCAGCCCCTCCCCGGCGCGCTGTAGCGGCGAGGCGAGGGACCGGCGGCCGCCGGCGGGGG
>VZRZ01008351.1:178903-224299 GCA_013398175.1 Climacteris rufus | reverse complement strand
GGGCTGGGTCTCCGCCGCCGTCCGGACCCGTCGCGCCGTGTCTCCCGCGGCCGCCGAGAATTTTCCTGCTGCTCGCGGGCCCCCTTTGTGTGGCGAGCGCTGCCCGCGCCGGGGTTTCCCTGGAAACCGCGGAGCTACGGCGGCCCAGCCCCGCCGAGCCCCCCTCTGCTGCGCCGAGCGGGCGCGCCGGCCCCTTCCACTTTCCCTTCGGTGTTCCCCGCTCGGCGCGGCGCGGCGCGGCTGGCGGTGGCCGGGGATGGGGCGGGCGGTGCGGTTGCCCCGGGAACGGGCGGGTGCCATCGCCTGTGCGCTGCCCCCACAGCCGGCGGGCGCGGCGTTCCCGCTGGGGTCCGGGGCGGGCGGGCTCGGGCGCAGGGCGGTCGTGGCGGCTGTTCCGTCCGCCGTGCCTGGGAGTCCGTGAGCGGTGGTGGGGCGGGGGAGAGGGGCAATCCGCCTCCCTGGTGATGTGCTTACGTCTTGTAGGAGCTCTGCCTTTCACCTGTCTGCGTCTGTTCATAAACATATTTAAGCCGAATTAAATAATGGCCGCAGACTGACTTAAGGTGCGTCGATTGATACCATGTGGTGAAGGTTATTTAAATAACAAGTAATGCTTTCTATCGTTTATTTCAACAAGTGAGCACTCACTCAAATGGCTGAAAAGACAACCCACGAGGGTGTTTCAGCGATGTCACACGAATTGTTACACGTTTCAAAAACTCGTGTTTGCATGTGCAGACATCTAAGAATGATGTACCTTAGGCAGGTGCTTGTGTGGGAGAGGGCAACCTTGCTGCTACATAAAAACTGAAAATGCTTTACAAGAAAGTAGAAGGATGCCAGAAGCTTTCAAGCAAAAAACCCTAAGCATTTCTTTAAAAACAGTGATGCCTCCATCCCAGGAAGTTGTACCAGGCGATTGTTGTCTCAGCTTGTACTGATAATGAATGACTTCACACTAGAGTGAGTAGCAAAAGAATTAAAAACTGGTGGAGTAGAGGAACTGTTGTGGAACAGCTTAAGCCGAAATTTGCAGTCTTTTTTTCTTCAACTTCTCGTGTGAACTGTAAGATGGCTGTAGACAAACAGACGTCTGTTTACATTTGCCAGGTCTACTTCTATGTAAAGGCTGACTGTGTGGATCAGTAGAATAGTTGATGTGCTCTAAATGTTTGCTGTTATTTTCTGACAAGAAGCTTTCTAAAGCTGCTTGTATCTGATACAGTGCTGTGGTTTTCTAAATGCTATGGATTAAAACACATTTTTATTCACTTCAGAAATTTGTGTAAATGCTATGTGTAGCTTTGCTCTTCCCTATTAATGCTTTGCATTAACAATGCCTGAAGAAGCTGTATCAAAAAAATGACACTTTAACTGTGTTTTATGGATGACAGAGCCAGGTTTCGTGTGGAAGAATATATTGGGAAGCCTGCAGAGAAGAGAGAAAGTATTGCAAGCTGCTGATGGATAAAGGTTGCTCTTAAGTAAAGTTCAGTTGTGTTGTTGGCAAGCACTTTAAGAGATTTTAGTAAGTGCTTCACAAGACAGTGAAGGTAATATATTGTAGGAGTGGAGAAATTGCCAAAGAGGTTAGCACTTGCTCAGTCACAGAACAGAGAATGCTGTGCCCGGAGCACAGTAATTAACTGTGTTTCTTGAAACTCAGTAGGTGTCAGTTTGGTGGTGATGTTTTTACAGTAAGTCTTGCTCTGTCCAGCCCAAGTGCAGAGGTTCATCTCCCTCGAGTGAGGTGTGCTTTCCTGGAGTGATGGTTGTACATCACTCACAGTTTAATGGACTTACTGTACCAGCGAAGAGTTTTGTAGGAGAAGGGTTCTCTTGTAGGTGATGGATGAGAATCCTACAGCTGTACTCTGCCCTGCTGAAAGTGGTGGATTGGTTTTTTCTGTTGTATACCCTTGATTTTATTGCTGAAAGTTGAAGACTGGGAACAACACCCCTTTAGATCTCTTCATGCGGGAAGAAACTGTCACAGATGTGCTGAGAGTAGCAAGGTACTATTCATGTGTTGCAAATGACCACTTGAGGCCCTTAGAACTTGTATCAGTAATTTGGTCTTAAATTTTAAAAATTCAAATGTCCACTGCGTAACATGGAATGTGACAACTAATAGCATCACTGCTGCTGCTGTCCTGGTAAGTCCTGGTGTGTCCTGATAAGGGAGCAGATGAGCAAGAGGGCAACAGCACACAGTAGTGCTCTATGCATGTGCTTTACTCAGCAAAAGCTTTTGCAACTGTGGGCCTCACTCAGCAAGGAAAACAGTACACGAATCAAGGAAGTCAGGTGTGTTTGATTCAGCTGTACTGAACGCAGTGGGTTTTTTTTGTAAGTGAACTAGAAATGTGGCTGAGAGCAGTACCCTCCTTGCTTTATTGCGTTTCAGCACTGGTATGTGGCAGCTGAGAATGTGTTTTTCCCTGAAGTGCTTTGTCTGTGGGGTGGCCTTGCCCAGTGATTCATTTTCAGGCGTTTGGGAAAGTTTGCTCTTATACCTATCTATTGTTCGGTGGTCTTAGGCTCATTGACATCTGACTGTGGTGAGTACCGTGATCACCTCTGACTAATGCTTGTGTGCTGCTCAGAAAGTGCTGACTCACTTCATTTTCATGCTTTTCCCCCCGTCTTCCTCCAGTGCTTTGGACTAGAGATGAGTTAGGGTCCAAGGTAAGGTCAGAGAAAGAGGAAATGGAAATGAATGAGAATAACTGTGTGTTGTGGCAAGAATGAAGATGCTGTAAGGACCCCTCTTTGATAAAGTGAGAAGAATATGACGGCTGTAATGGATTTGCTGAAAAGGCACGTAAGCCATGTGTTAGGAACCGGGCAGAACAGTCTAACAACTGTAGTGAGCCCAGAGTCAGGAGATGCTGGGTTATGCTGGTGGTCTGTCCTTCAACGTGAACTTAAAGCCTTTTTACTTCTTATGCCACTGTTTTGACCTTCTGCTCTTCTGTCTGTCTTGTGTTCTGCCACAAAGAGCTTTACAGTAAAATAATTTTCTGCTGCTTGCAAAAGGGCTGACCTGGCTTGAGGTTTCTACTGTAGCCTAAATAACAGGAACAGGGAAAGGCAATTAACCAGTTCTAGGCTGGAAAGAAGTCAGAGATAGAGGTCACTGAGAAAGGGTTTACTTGCCAGAAGGTTAGGAGTTGCAGGCAAAGACAAGCACACTGATTTCACTTGCATGTGGAACTGTTTATTAACATCTGAAAATTTTCTGACATGCACTAGATTTCCTTTTAATCAGACCAACAACTTAAATTTCAGTCACTTTTCCCAGCGGGATCCAGGTGAATGTAAGGGTTTGCCCATACCGATTCAGTTGGCAGATTGTGCAGATTTTTTCACCTATCAGAAAAAGGGTAAGACTAGGCTTAGAACCTGCTGTTAAAGACAGGGAGAGAGATGTATTTGGGGAAAGTACTATATGTAGAAATGGCACAAGATTTCCAATGACAGCTACTTTGTCAAAGTTAAACTGTGTCCTGATTCTCTCCCTGTCTCCACATTATCTGTTTTCACACATCGTAGTTTGCCTCTTCTTACCATGTTTTTGAGCACTTTGGAAAATACTATTACTGCAGATGCTGATTTGCACTTCTGGAAGGTCTAGAAGCATTCTGTCTGCAGCAGACTACACCTGCACTTGAATAATTTGTGGGGTCCTCCCCTTTAAGTCAGAGGTGGCTGATCAGGGTTTAATTGTGTGATTCTGTGTCACTGTATGTTTTTTACATGCCTGTGCCTCTGAGCGTGTGCATAAATACTGCATTTCATCCAAGTGAGAGACAGAGAAAAGCTTCATTCTGAATGTAAGCCTTGTAAAAGTGCCTCAAAAACACTTGAAGTAAGCAGGAGAAATGCTCAAAGCCAGGCATGTAAAAGGACTTGGGCACTTGCAGTTATTCAGAGATGTTGTGGGAAATCCAGGTAGGTGTTGATGTATCTAATGCTTAATTTGGTGCAGAATTTATAAAAATGTTCCTGGATTCTTAGCAGCATGTTTAGGAACTGTTAACATCTGCACACTTGCCATCCAGTAAAGTAAATGCTGTCAGATCAAACACTATCTCTGAATGATTTTGCTGGATGTTTAAGGTGGTTTTGACTAGACCTGGATTTCGGTGCTGAGAATAACAAGATCGTTGATTAGTTACATCACATTTGGCTGGTTTGGAGTCATAATGTTTGCTAAACAAGGACTATTGAAACTTGTTGAGAGATTTCTTTTGGCTTCAGCAGAGTTTGAATCAGGTCCAAAACGAAACCTGCCTTTATTATTGGACTTGATAAATCTGGTGCCTGTGATAAAGGCTTTTATTCTCTGAAGTTCTCAGATTAAATCAGGCTGTTCAGGAACTAATGATCCAGGAGAATGAAGAGCCTCAAAGTATTCTTAGTTCATGTTATAGCAAAATAGTTCTAAACACTCATATCACATGAGGCAGAGGTGAGTGAAATCTGATGTAGAAAGGCACTGCTGCAATGTGGCTAAAGCTGTCACCATGTTTATTTGGGTTCTTACCTGGCATCTGGATGTCTGGTTGTTTTGTGTGTGAGTGCATCTGAGCATTTCACTGAAGCTGGCATCTTATTTTTTGGAACCATGCCAATCACATCTCAGCTATAAGATGTTTTTTAGGTATTGGGTGTTACTTCTTTAAGGCAGGAGTTGGTATTCTTTGAGTAATAAATCTGGAAGATTCCCTGCCACACTCATTCTTAAGCAAAACTATTTTCTACAGAAAGAACCATTACACAATATTTAATGAATAAGTAGTAATATCCTCTGTATCTCTCTCTTGGTGTGGCTGCACCTTTTGTTTGCCTTGTCATTTTTAATTTTGGGATGCAGTTTTCGTAAAGGAGAAATTCAGCTGCTTCATACTCTTCAGTGTCATATGATAGAATACAGACAAATTAAATCAATACGTAGAGGTTAAAAAAAGGCCTTGTGAGTCTTTTTCTGTTTAGTGTTTCCTTAGTATTCAAAGAGCATACTAGTGTTGCTTCATATTAATTAAAAATATGCAAATGGATTAGCTGAAGGAGACTGTCTCCTGTCACAGAAGATACAAAAACCTAACAGCTCACTTGGAGCTGTGATCAGGTGAATGGCACTTTTTGTTTCCAGCACGGTTAACAGTGTCTTGTGATTTGTACTGGAAGCTTTTGGATTTCCTCCTGGGGAAGGTCAGTGCTGTTCCCTCATACCGCTGTGACTTGGAAGCACAAAGAATGTGGCCTGTGTTATGTGCCTGTTGTATCTGTGGCAGCGTGGGCAGCAGGGCTCAGATCTGCCGAGTTGGAGAACATGGTTGTCTCTCTAGCAGGCCATACAGGTGCTCAGAGAGAGGCACCATGTGAGAAGTATTTATACTGGGTTTTTTGGGACAGTAGAAAATCTGTTACCAGCCTACAGCCCAGTGGTGGAAGTCCTATCACCATGATATTTCTCAGCTCAGTACTATCTCTGCCACTATGCCCTATCTCTGCCACTTTCCACATTTTTATTTTCTTTTTAAGATTCTTGCTGCCACAAATTCTATGTTATTCATTAGTTACACATTTGGGCCTTCTTAAATGAACAAAACAACAAAATCAAATAAGGAATTCGACTCCTAGAAAAAGGCTTAAAGACACTGCCCAAAATTACTAAAATGTAAATCACAATTCCAGAAAATACAGTGGTCATTATATGGGAGTGTAGTGAGGCAAGAAAGTTATCCTTTTCCATTTCAGTGCTGCTGATTTTTATCTTCTGATTGATGTCTTCCTATGCTTTTAGTTCCTTCTCAGGGAAGGATAATGGAGATGTATATTTGTGTGCACATGCACGTAATACCACCCACTTGATGCTAAAGTTGTGACTTCTAGTTTATAGTACAGAACCATCCAAGTTGCTTAATACTTAACTTGCATTCCTTGGGGAATGGAGAAAGGAAGGGAAAGCAGAGTTCATTAGATCAGCACAGACATCCTGGGTTGTACACGGGCATCTGTACCTGTTGCATCATCTATTTCCACTGAAGGTCCTTGTGGGATGTGTCTGTTCCCTGTCTGCTCTCTATTTATGGCCTTTAAAAAGCTGTTGCAAGGAAAACTTGAGCATGGGAAGAAGACCAGTAAAGGAATGTGAAAAGTTCCATTTGTTGTCAAAAGCTGGAGCCTGGGGAACTGGCAGGTTGTGGTTCTGGTTTTGGCTGTGCTGTGTGGACTTGCTGTGTAACTTTCACAAGCTCTCTACCAGGGAGGTAAGAGGGGAGCAGCAAGACAGATCTTTCCAGATTTATTTCACTAGTGTCTTCTGAATGGCTGTAGCTTTTTGTATCTGAGTGTATGGATAAATCCAGGAAAAAATGACAAAATCCACACTGCTTTCTAATTCTATATACATTAAGGATTTGATCTTGCATACAGAAATGGACTTGCTCGTGCTACTAAGTCTGCTGAGAGGATATGAAACTTCTTTGCCTGGATACAGCTGTTAATATGTGCTAGTGGTGTGTTTGTTGCAGAACTGGAGTTAGGAGGTGATACTTTTGTAGTCTAACTTTGCAACTAACTCATTGTGGGTAAGAATAGAAGGACTAAATATTTGAAGCTTAGAACTAAATGTAATCCATGTTTCTGTGTTCCCTCACAAGTAAACATGGTTTGGATGTGGGCAAAGTATTTTTTCTGTTGAGAGTATAGGCAGTTCCTGTACCTTGTGCTGACCCTTTGTGTTGCTGTGAATGTAATTTATAGTTCTTAAAACAAGTGAGAGCAATCAGTGTTTGACAAGCATAAGCCATACGTCTTCACAGGAGAGGCTGCCCTTCCAAAGCTTATCTCTTATCAAGAGAATGTTTGGGCTCCCTGCACAATTTAAAAATAATAATAAAAAAGTAACCCTGGTTTTATACCAGCTCCTGAATAATACTTCTTGCATACCCCCCTTTCTTTGGGTTCTTCTAAAATAAATGTTTTTATAATAACCAGTGAAAAACTCAATAACTACTCTTGTGTTGGATCTGTTCCTGAAATGCCCAATGTAGAGGTGGTCATTGTGCCCTTGATGCTGGGTAAATATTACAGTGCAGGTAGCAACATTCTGCTGTACTGCCCCTGCTGCCTCAGTAGTTTTTAATGTGTTCATTTCCTGTGTACAGGAACGATGGTGTGGATCTCACCGTTGAGAGATTTCTCACAGGCTGTGCATTGGGGACCAATGGCTTAACTAGACAGACTCTCATCTCTACTTCAAATGTTCAATTGCCTCAAGTGGTCCATGACTGTCCTGTACAAAATTTCATGTATTGCAAGCACAAAAGCATCTCTACTTATGGACATACGTACATGCATTTGTATTTGCAAAGGCTTAGTTTGTTGCAGACATTCAGATTCAGTAATTTAACAAGCCACCTGTACTTTTGCAGAATGCCAGAAGTCACTGAAGTGACTTTGTGCAAACACGTTTTGGGGGGGGAGGTGTTTCATATAGAGTGCCAGATGACAGTAATGTGTGGGTCTGGTTACCTTTGACTAAGCACTTAATGTTGTCCATGAAAACAAGTATTAAATTGTCTGTGAGCACATGGTATAGCTGCATGTCCTAAACCCTTTGTGATTATTCACCTCAGTTAATTTTGAGGAACTATCCAGGTTGCTTTTGTTTGTGTGACAGCATAGCCCACATCCTGCTTAGATTCTCAGTATAATTTTTTTGCTACTTATTCCTGCTGTCTTGCTTAGTCCCTAAATTTTAGTTGTGTGTTTTGTATTGCCCTTGTTGGCAGTGCAAGTGACTTTTTAGGTTAATGGATGCAGTTAAAGTAATAAAGTCAAAGAAGAAACAGAGGGACTCAGTGATCCCCAGGACTGAACTCTGGTAAACTCATCTAGATCTTGAGTACATTAATGCAGTTCTTTGTTCTATTTTTTCCCAAGCAAATTGCAGATAATTGTGCTTTACATGTATTTGTATGTATATATATGAATGTATTAAAGTACAGAAATCTGTGTGGGAAACACTTGAAAAGCAACACTTGGCATTTTGGAAAGAAGCAACTTGCCTTCCAGTGCTATTTTTGTGAACTTCATGTTCTGCACCCAAGATAAGTGATGTACTTCACCCTGATGTATTTTTTGAGGATGTCTTCAGGAACGGAAGTGCTTAACTTCAAGGGGTTTATTCTTTTCAAATAAATGCCTCCACTCAGTGTCAAGACCTGCAGTCCCTAAACATTGCATCTCCAAAGAGTTTTGTATTGACATATGTTTAAGTTCAGGTACCTGAATATTTCATGCTTTTGGAAAAACGAGCAAGACTGAACTGCTTCTCACCAGAACTTGGGTAGTTGCTCCCCCTCTTTCCCACTCCTTCCCAGACTACGCATGCCTCACTTGGACTGCTGTCATCCTCCCTACCTTGCTGTATAAACACTCCTCTACATTGGGACAAGCATTGAGGCTAACAGGAGCTCTGCTGTGCATTTTGCCAGCAAAGTATGCATATACAGAGAATTTGTGTCCTGGCAGGCATGCAGAGTTTGTAGCTGTTTTCCCTACTAGATCACGGAAGAAGATTAAGAAGGGAGAAGGGGAAAGCATTATGGTATGATAACCATTTCAAAAACTCCCAGGTTGCTTTTGTTTCTTTGGTTTACACTCTGTTACACAGACTATCTCTGTGCTCAATGGAAGATAAACAATAATTCAGTTTTATAGCAAGTATATAAATTTGAAATTCTAAAACTTGCTTGTAGATGGTATTCATTCTTCAGCCTTTGAAATAGCCAAACCGATTGATCTCTCCTTTGTAACAATGTGCAACTCGGGAATGTGGGATTCCTCATGAAAATCTAGAATTCCTAAGTTCCCTTAACTGTGGGGGAAGGTCTGAAGATATGCTCAAATTCTTCCCTGATTTTGGACTTTTTGGAGAAGGTGTGGTGAGTTGACCATTGGCTGCCTTCCAAGTTTATATCAAACTGTTCCCTCACTTGCCTTCCTCAGCAGGACAAGGGAAGAAAAAGCTTGTGGGTTGAGATACAGACAGGGAGGTCACTCAGCAGTTACCCTCATGGTCAAAACAGACTCCACTTGAAGAAGTTTAATATAATCTATTATCCCCCCCATGTCCAGCCCTTCTCTGGACTCAGTCCAGCACCTCAATGTCCTTCTTGAAGTGAGGAGCCCAAAACTGGATGCAGTACTCAAAGTGTGGCCTCACAAATGCTGAGTACAGGGGTTTTGGTGGCAACTGAAATTGGTTTAAGAGGCACTACTGAAACTGCTTCATCTGACCTGAGCATATTTTCATAATAGTCTCTGTAACTCATCCATCCAAGATTCTGGTTTAGATGAGAAAATGCAAGAGTAGGCATCATCATCATCTTGTTCTTAACTTGCAGCAAAGCATTTGAGTACTTCATCAAAGACTAAGTGTGTAAGCTTGAAATATGTACTGAAAAAAAATAGGTATAATCCTGCCTTGGCCTTTCTTTCTAAGTGAACAATGTCAGCTTAATGTAGATGCTGTCAGAGAGGTACCATGTTTCTTTCCATACTCAAAGGACTCTATATACCACATAAAGTTTGGAAACAATGGGTGACAGTTCTTTGATTCATTCTTGGGCTTTCTCTAAAAGTGCAAACAGTTGTGTCCTTTATGAAATCTGTAGTTGTAGTCTCAAAACACTTACAGACTTGGAAGTATGAAATAGAACTGTTCATTGGCAGCAGCCTCTGCTGGCAGAGTTGTTCATCTTGCATATCACTTCTTTGTCCTCCTTGTCAGTTCTTCTAAGCAGAAGGAAATGCTGAGAGTAGTTGGAGTAGAAAACACAGTGGATTTTCCTGAAGAAGTTGGAGGGGAAAGAGTTAAAATGAATAGTCATGTAGTTTGCTCTTAAACCTGAACATGTGACCACTTAGTCACATGAATAGATGCTTGTTGACTTGGTCCCTGGACAGACATTTGAGGTTTGAGTCTTTTGTTCTGTATCCAAAGGAAAACGGTTATTAAAGAGTGTCCCTATCAGTTTTAGATGCTCTAGCTGGCCATTTTCTCCTAATTAATTTTAAGGGGTGTTTAATAGAAGAGAGCTTCTTGGCAGCATTCTGATCTTAATAGCTTCTGAGAAAATACATTGATTGGCCCTTTTATTTTTAAAAATTGCTGTAATTTTCAGTCATTATTTATAAGGAAATCAGTGTAATTTATTAAACCAGCATCATGGATTAAGAATTAGAGACCTAATTCTTTTATTACTTAAACTGATGTTATGTTGATGTTACCCATAAGGACCTTTAGTAAGACAAAGAGTAAATCTAAGGTGTTCCTATGGGCAAACCCATGTTTCTAGACCTCATTCATAACATCAGAATTGGTTCTTTTTGTTACTTGTACCAAGAATAAATTGCAATTCTTGGAGTTTGGGTAATGCAAACAGTCAAAAAAATCTTACAAGAACAAGCATATGTCTGAGAAGCAACACTTAGCTAGCACTCTGTATACAATTTTTGGGTTGTACATTTTATAGGGAAAACCGATTGCAGTTCATCAGAAGAGAAAATTATTCTGTGTAGTCCCTAATTTTCAGGAAAGAAGAATTTAAGCAGTGTTCCTCATTTCTTGTTGCTTTTGCAAGCAAGTTAGGTTAGATGCCTTTGAATGGGGCTGCTTAAGTAGATTTAGTTTGCCTTAGAAACAGGTCTTAAAAGTTTTACAGAGTTAAGTTTGATGGCTGCGGTTTGAAAGTGAGGAATAAGTTACTTTCAGACATTCCATTGTGGCTTCATAAAATTGTAAGACAATTATGTTTTATCAGGGTCATCTCATCTTTGTTTATTTTATTTCTGTGAAGTTTTGTTTTAAAGACCCAGAATGAAGAAAATTATACACATAAATGTTAATTTTAATGAAGTTAATGAAAAGTTAACAAAAAAGAAGAATTGCTGGACTAATTGGTGAACAAAAAGACTAATTATTCTTGTTACAAAGTCTGTTGGTCAGCTGCTTACTACAGTAGATTCATGTTGATTGTATCAAATAGTGAGTTTTCAGATCTTCACTGTAAGTAAACAGTGCTACAGTTGTATTTATGGCTGTTGTTTTTATGTTTTATCCAGTGTCTTACTGATCTCTGGGAATTACATTAGATTAGAGTGATTCTGTGGGATAGAATTAAACAGGCTGAGTAGCACAAAAAAACTTCTCATCAGTTTCAGCCAAGGATGGTAGGATAAACCCAGTCATAAGGTTTTAGACACTGTACAGTCTTTGAAACCATCCAGTTGCAAGTAGCTGGGTGTTTTCATTCTGACTGTTTTAACAAAGTTTGCTTTTTTTTTATTTTTTTTAATTGTTTGGCTCTGTCTTCAGAGCATTCCATGGAAGGGCTGGAGAACGAAACACAGCAGTGGTTCCTACTAGACAACATTTCTCATTCTGCTTAGCCTTCAAAAACAAAGCCTTTGGTCAAAGCCCAAGCTAGTAAATTGTCTGCCACCCTAAGAATCATATCTTTAATAGGAAGGTTGGTTAAAGCTGGAAAAGCTTTTTGCGAGTATCATGACAGTTACTACAATGAATAGAAGCCTCTTCTGCCATTCTGAGCTACAGCTGGTGTCAGCTGTGGTACTGAATAGTACTGCAAGATAAAGGGAACAAAAGGGCACATTTTGTCTGCTAATAATAGGCTTGGGACTGCCATAAACTCTTTATATAAATTATACAACAATACCGATTCTCTTTCTTAAATTTTTCCTCATCTTCCTTGCGGTTGAATAACTGGCTAAATAACTTCCGAAGGCTTTGCAGCAATTCTTGTGTGTGCTCTTTGCTGTGGCAAGCAGAGTCAGCAAAGGGCAGTAAAACAAATGTTTCAGGACACTGATCTAGACTCAGTGCCTCACATAATGGGGTCTCATATAAACTAAAAGGATAGGCATAAAGATTTTTTTCATCAGTTAATTCCCTGGGCTGCTGACAATTGCTGTTTTGTTACTGCATGCGACTGGCACATTCAGAGGTACTGTCGCAGGGCTTCCTCCCTGGGAAAACTCCTCCATGCCTCAGAGTGGAAAACAGTGGAAGAATGGAACAGGATGGTACCACCTCCTGTTTAACTGCATTCAGAATACTGGGGGGTGTGTTTACAGAGAGATAGGTCTTCATTGTAGTGTTGTTAGTAGTGATGGTGGAGGGAGGTCAGTACAGTATTTGATAGGTCAGAATTCTCTGCAGAGCACACTTCCTCTGAATGCTCAATTGCTAAGGTTGGATGGGACCTTTCCAAAATTATACAAACATTTCATAAGTAACCTAAGAGTTGATTTCTTTCTGAAAACCCTGCTGGGTCACAGGTTAGTACTGTTATTGATGTTTCTTTTCTGGGTTTATGGATTATAACTGACAGAATCAATGTCAAGGAATAATTGAACAAATTGCATGTATTGTCCATAGCCAAGCTTTTCTTCTCTTGCCAAAATCATCTGTTCTTTGAGTGTGAGAGGGGAAAAGACAATAAAGCTAGAATTAAGGGGCTGCTGGTACCTCTTGGTTGGGGACCATGGCTGGCATAGCTCGTAGAGCTTTAAAGCTTGCATTTCCTTTGGAGCTGCTCTTGAAGATAGCAGAGGTGACAGTGTATGTCTTATGAAGTACAGACAACTCAAAATAGAAATGGGTTATTTGCTCAAATTTTGTCAATGAAGGCCTGATAGAGGAGTATGGTAGTCCATGGAGTGGAGTCATATGCTCACGGGTTTTGCAAAATTAGGATTGAAATGTAAAAATTTGTTTCCAAAGCGAAATGTAAATTGATTCAGAAATACGGTAATCTTGTCCCAGTTTTAATTTGCAAAAATTGACATTGTGCCTTTTCCTACAATAGTTTTAACTTTAATTTAAGTGTATTTAAGTGTAAAACATGAAGTCTATTTTAAGTCTGTTTATAGAAAATAAATGCACTCTGTAACTGCTGATACTATTTGGTTTTGCAGGTTGTCTTCTGAATTTTGTGTCTGAAGGTACCCTCTTGCTTTCTCAGCAAATCATGGACATCGTTGGTTTTCTGAAGTCGCAATTCATTTGCCACCTTCTGATCTGCTACATATTTATAGTGTCAGGACTGATCATTAACTTCATTCAACTCTTTACACTTATACTTTGGCCAATCAACAAGCAACTGTTCAGGAGGATCAACTGCAGGCTGGCTTACTGCATTTCAAGCCGTAAGATTTCATTTTGTTTTTTAAAGTATTTTCATATTTTATCTTGAGGGCATTGGTAGAAAAGTTCTGGGTTTCAAAGTAACCTATGTAAAGGTCATGACTGCTTCCTACAGCACCTGCACTTGTATGAGGAGATGTATGCCTTGTTGAAATGTCTTGTGCTGAAATGTTTTGCTCTTTTATACTGGGATACTTGCTTAACTCAGTATGCTGAAGAAAGATTGCTTCTCATTTGGCTATCCATCCTGTTCCATTAAACCAAATGAGAAATATTGACCAGATAATGCATCTCAGCAAGTTTAGCTATTATCTGTAGGCTTACAGTGTTAACAAGTCATTTCCAATAACACTTTTAATCTCTATATCATCCATGATTTTGTTTATGATCTTAGTTTAAGTATTCTATGTGCAAATACTGTTCAGGACTGGGAAATACCAGAAAAAAAAGGAAAAATCTTCTATTTCACATGCTTCTTTCTTAAACCAGTTTTAAACTGTTGTTTCTTTGAATAGGCATTTTAAACCTTAAGCTGCATCTGTATGTATTCAGTATATGCGTGTAGTTATAATGTAGAATACAGCAGGTAGCCTGTAACAGTTTGAAAAAAACAGGGATTGCAATTATGTTGATTTTTCTGGGGGACATGGGAGCATGAGCTCAGGATAATAGTTGTAGAAAGATCAGACCTTTGAAAATGCTGGGATGTGGCAATTCACTGGCACTTGACTAAACAGGTAATTCCAGTGGAATGAATGAGAACTATACCCATTTGTTTATTCTCCATTAGTGGGAGTTTGGTGGAATCTTTGCCTGACAACAGTAAATTATCAGAGTATGTGCAGTTTTCTTGTTATAATCAGTTTGCTTATATACTGGCTTTTAAAGAGCTACAACTGCAGTTTCAGCGGTTTTATTGTATTGCTGCTTCTGACTTCCACGAAGTTGCTCTTAACTTGCAGCAGAGAGAATTCTTCACAGAAACTGTTAAAAAAATGCTAATGTACCCATGTTTAGTATTTAGGAGTGTGCTATTAAATGTGTCCACCTTCCAGAGAGATTTCCCTGGGCCTTTGTGAAACTCAAAAGTACTTTCTTAAAAAGAAACTATTGCAAAATGCATGCCTTTTGAGGCTCCCCAAATATTATTCAAGTGCAATCTCACTGTCAGTTCTGAGTTATGGATGGTTTCATACTGGGGGAAACAGGCCTCCAATACAGTGTTTAAGAATTGTGCTGTAGAAATGCAACAAAATGGTTTCTTTCGGGTCACATTTTCTACTGGTAGGAACCTGAAAAGAGAAAGCATTGTTACTATTCATAATAAACTGCTTGACATAGAAATCTGTCATCTGTGTGCCTCAACTTGTGGGCCACTAGGAATTTTTTTGTCTTTCATCAGTGACTCTGATAAGCAGCTATTCAAAGCATTTTTTAAAGCATACTTTTGACTTAAATTTCAAATGCATCAGAGTGTATAGGCCCAAATAAATTTGGTTTTTTTTTTATTTTATCTGTAACAGAACATTTTTTTTATTATTTCTGTTCCTTCTGAAAATTTTCGTTTTTGCTATGTCACTGAAGTAGTGAGTATGCAAGTGCTATTCATTTGTGTGTACAAACAGTGGCATTGAGTATGGCCAGGTTTTTACCTTTTGCCTGGCAGCTTAATATATGTTTGAAGCCATGGCATGTAGAAGATACTGTACAGCTGTATACAGGTGTATATAATTATTTTTCATGCAATTCCTTCTGGCTTCCTTTGGCTACTTAGTGCAGAGGTATCAGCTACTCCACAGTCTTCAGGCTGAATCCTTCAGCTTAGCTCAATCTAGTCTCATCTAGGTGATGGATGGTATGTAAGAGGGAGTGTTACTGCATACTTGTCCATGGTTGGGCAGATGGCTTTGTACTCAGGGTTGCTGATCTAATCTTCAGTGCTGACACCACTGGAATAGATTGTGTAGTGAGTCTTCTGCCCAGTCATGCTCAGAATAAAGTATGTCTAGGTTAAAGCCGTTTATGTTAGCTTTACAACAAAGCAAGCTAGCATTTGATATGAGTCACTGTTATCTGAGTGATATTTGAAAAGGGGAAAATAAAAGTTAATTTTAAAAAGTATTTCAAAGAACTAAAGACCAATTAATCAAAATGGATGTGTTTTTGGATGACTAATACGTAAGTCAGGTCTGTATAGGTCTGATGAAAGTCATGGAAACAAGCTAAGTAGAAGACAGTGAAGCTCAGCATTGGAGAATATAAAGAGACATGTGCTTTGCAGAGGTGACAAGCATCATGTTGCCTTGAGAGTCAGCCTGAGTCACCAAGTCAACCAAAGAGTGAAATAGAGCAGGCATGGTTTAATTGAAAAATTAAATGAAAGCAGCAGTTGTCCTTAGATCCTGCAAGTTCAGTTGTTTTCCATTTGATGTTGAGATAAATGGCTCCGTGATATCAAAGAGTATTTCATCTTTTGCACTGTGCTCTTTGGGAAAGTTGGGGGGGTTTGTATTTCAAGTAGTGGTGTTTTCTTACAACCCTTTTCTTCTGATCTCTTTCTAACATAAGAACATAATGTTTCCCTTGTCCTCCTGCAACATCTGCTGTCATAATGCATATAGGAAGCTAAAGTGCTGTTGTGATTAATGATTTGTCCTCACTTGGGTAGTACAGCTTGAGTTGGGGGTGCCTGTCTGTTCATATGGGTTGAGCTAGACTAGCTCAAGTTAAAGTATTCACAGAATCATAGAATCATTAAGGTTGATTGAGTCCAACTGTCAGCCCAGCACTGCCAAGTCCACCACTAAACCATGACCCTAAGAGCCACATCTACACCTCTTAAATACGTCCAAGGATGATGACTCAAGTCCTGGGCAGCCTGTTCCAGTGCTTGACAACTGTTGGACAACAACCCTTTCCATGAAGCAATTTTCCCTAACACCAAATTTAAACCTTGCTGGCTTTCACCTGTTACTTGGGAAAAGAGACCGACTTCCACCTTGCTACAACCTCCTTTCAGGAAGCTGTAGTGAGTGATAAGGTGTCCCCTGAGCCTCCTTTTCACCCTCAGTCACTCCTCATTAAACTTGTGCCCCAGACCCTTCAGCAGCTTTGTACCATGAATGGCAGTATGGAGTAACTGTGGTGTGGTAGCTGAGCACATGTAGCTGTGTGAGCTGCTGCTTCTCTGCCTGAGTTTGGCACCAGCACTACAGCTTCTCACCCTAACTACTCACAGCCCAGAAGGCTACAGCCATAAACATCAAACTTTTCATCAATGGAAGTTAGAGGAGAGCTGAAAACCTGGTTTCCAGTTTGAATTTACAGTCAAAAAGATTAACCAGAGCAACAACTTGCTTGCAACAGCCGCTCTGAGCAGGTGTAATGGCACACACCAAGTTACCTTCAGTAACTGATGTTGAGAAGTTATTGCCATTTTTGAAACCAATTGTGAGTCAGACAGACAGGGTGAGTTTAGCTTCTCTGGTGACCAGCTCCATTATATAATAGCATTGGGGATGATCTCCAAAGGGTGTGTTATCCATTCACCATATTGCAGTTTGGGTTGCTTTTATATCTCCAAGATACTTCTGCTTTACTATAAATAAACTCTTCCTGTTTCATCCTGTTTTCCCATTTGACAAATATGTACAAAGTAGTGGTTAGCGGTAGTCCTATTTCCTCTGTATGTCTTGACCTTTACTGAGGAGTGTTGTTGCAAAGAGTGGACATCCAGCTTAAAAAGAACAAACTTTTGTCTTTGTTGGTCTTAAAAGTTTGAGTCAAAAGACTAGTAAGGGTTACATACCCTCTGTTGTGTTTTAAGTTTAAAGAAACAAACCAAAAAACCCCCAAAAGATACCACACACACAAGAACTCAACAACAACCCTCCCAAAAAAAACCAAAAACAAAACACCAAAATCTTTGGGCTTCTGACTTGCAGAAAATATTTTATATCTTCAAATATATATTCATGGATTGGTTCAGCTGCCTGTTAATCCACTCCCCCTTTTTTAAAATGACAACCCGGATAAACTCTCCCTCATACTGAACTCGACAGAGTGCACACTAATAAGGAAATTGAACACTGCAAACCTCAATAGGGTGATAACAATAAAAATTTTAAAAGTAAGTGTGTTTGGAAGTTGGCATGGGAACAAAGGCTGGGCAAACAATCAATCTTGGTTTTTATTGTTAAATAATTTAGGGACATCTTGTCCTAAGTGTCTTTTTCCAAAAGACAGAGAACCAAGATGTATGCCAAGGTAGGAAGCACTTAGTGTGGAATACATGACAGTTCTTATGGATGCTGTTTGTGCTTGAATTGGAGGAGGTGGGAATACATCTTCCTCCCCTCTCCTTATGTGGTAGCAAACCACCACAAAGGGTACACACAGCTTTTCTGCAGTAGCTTATAATGTTGGCCAAACACATAGAGGGAACAGGTTTTCTTGGGATTCATGCCATATTGTGCACGTGGCTGCACAGCTTCCTGGGCAGTGGGAAAGTTCGTACTTCCCAAATCAACTTGTACTTGGTTGGCTGTTGCAGTGCAAATCCAGATCAAGCAGGGTGTGCTGGGCTCCTGTAGACTGTTTGGGACATAACTCTTCCGTGTGCCAAGACTACAAGAATGGAACATAGACATACAGGATAAATGGCTTATTTAGAGGTGCTGTGTGGGAGGTACTTGCCTGTGAGTAGAGCAGCAATTGTTAACTTGTCCTTTTGCTGCCACTGTGTTGGGGAAAAATTAGCTTTTTGTGCTGAGATCCACCTTGCACCCCCAGGGTGAGTGGCAAACTGGCCTCCTGCTGACTCTGCACCAGGTGAACTTTGCATAAACAAAAGACCTGGCAATAATGACATGGGTCGTGTGGACAGGTGCATAAGAGATTTAAAAGCAATTGACTTCGCTTCCAATCTGCTTTCATAAATAAATTATAGTAGTACTAATACCGATTCTCGTGCTATGAAAGGGGTGTTATTACACCTCTGGGTTAAGTTACACTATGCAGGCTGCAGTTTGTAAATCCTGCTGAGGGAAAGGCCCTTCTTTGCATAGAAAGAGGCACCCTGATGCCAGTTCATTGACTGCAGCAAAAACAAGATAGAAACTGATTCTTCTTATGACTGAACTTTCTAGAAACAAAACCAGAGCAAATTGAAAACCACTTCAAGTTCCATCATCTTGACCGACTGTTATAACACAGTAAAGCTAATTTCTTCCATGTACAAATACAGGCTTTGCAAGGTGAAGACTTAACATCCAGGTAAGTCTCTGTGGTAGTATCAGGGCCACGTTCATCCTCAAGATTTTGTTTCCTTGCATACAACCTGGTGCCCTCTTGGAGTTTAAAGAAGCTCTCAGCCATTTTACTTGTTCATATGAAGTTGATGCGGAGGCAGGGAGGAGAATTCTCACCTCTGGTGCAGTTTAGTTGGGAAGGGTTGGGAAACAAGAGGGACCCAAAAAGGTAGGGCTTTCTTCTTCCTCTGCTTTTCTCTAGCGCCATCGTATACTGCAGAGGAAGCAGTCTGCTATTGTCAAAGTATGGCACAGTGTCCTTCATGCAATCCTGGAGTACTTTATTTATAAAGCAACCTGTGTTATGCTTGTCCACGTTGATGTAGCAAAGAGCTTTCATAGGACACTTAGGACTACTTTCTTAGCCTCTTTGAAATGTTGTTTTGAGTAATCTGGGTAAAAGGTATTTTTCTCAAGATCTACTTGTCCATTTAACCCTTTGTTACCTTGATTTCACACACCACATCCTTACAAAGCCACTGGTAAAGATTATGAAAAGTTTACAACTGCTAGGGGGAAATTGGAGGCCAGGTTTGATAGTTATACAAAGAGAAAATGTTGATTTGAACCTTTGGAAAACTTGACCATCATCTTAGTTTTCTCTCAAGCCAAGCCATGGCAGTGACTGAAGAAATACAATGTACTAAGGAAATGCCCATGTTAGTTTTAATCTAGATAAACTCTAGACAAAGTGAACTTCAGTAGAAATTATCTACCCAAAAGTGTCATTTACTCTAATTCATTAATGTCTTCCTTCAGCCTAATACCCTTTTATACCTGTTATGTACTTATGACAGTGCTGCTGGTTATCTGAACAATTCTCCACTGAGACCAAACCTTGACTTTCTGTACTTTAATTTGGAAAGACAGAAGGAGCAATTACTGCACCAGATTCTCTGTTGTTTTACTGGTAGAGTAAGATAAAGTGTGTGTGTTTGCTCCATCATAGCTTGAACTCCTTTTTTTCCAGATTGTGTTTGCGGAATTGCATTAATTGCTGTGAATAAGTCCTCTGCAGTGCCTAGCATATGCCTCCGTATTTTCCCAACTATCATTAACTTGCTGTATCAACTAATAACATTTCAGTCCTTCTCATTTTATGCCACTTGCAGGTGTTGTTACTCAGTTTTCATAGGTGTTCAAGTATTGGCAATGAGCTTGAATGGATCAGCCAAGACTGTATGCTGTTTGCAGGCATGCTTTGTGATCATAATGAGGGTGTGTTTGAATGACATCTGTGTGTGACCTTAACCAGAGGTCCTAATTCAGACTACAAGGGATATGGTCGGTTATGCTCAGCTCTCAGTTCAGGGCAAAGGGACTGCTTTCTTTGAGGGACTGGTCTCTCAAAGAGAATGGATGTGAAAAGAACTTTTGATACTGATGCTTCCTATACAAGACTAGGGAAGAGCTAGAGAGGCACTTACTGTGATCTTTAATGAAAAGGGCATCTTCACTGTCACTGATGCTATCTTGTTGCTGGAGCCTTTATAGAGGTCACTTGTCTTCATTTTTTATTCTTTGTGGGTTTTTTTTTTTCTTCAATTGTGTCAGATTCCTTGTCTGAAGAAGGGTGATGGCAATAGCCTGCAGACTGGGAAGAGGGATGGCAGGGAAGCAATAGAAGGTGAATTGCATTCTGTTCGGTGTCTGGCATCACACATCACAATGTCTTTAGCACCTTGTGTTAAACATTAGATCTGGCCAGCAAGCTTCCTAGATTCCTGAACTGGGGTAAATTTTGGAGTGTTTTTGCAAAAGTACTTCTATCTGACATGACATAACTCAGGAACACGATACCTAATGATCCACATCATAGCACAGAGTATGAAGATATTTTTGGTGCTACAGCTGTTTATTCATTAAGGGATCACAATCAGAGGATCAATCAGAGGATCAAATTCTTCTTACAAACAATTTGTATTTGTAGAAACCCCATTTTAGCTATAGCCCTGATTGTAATTGTTAAAATGGTACTGAATCTGTAGGATAGTCTTCTGATCCTGTGGAAGCTTCATGCAAGGATGCAGAGAGTGGCTCACTGATCACCAGTTACAAGCAAATACAAACCAGCACTAATGCAGCCCTCTCCAGGGAAGAACAGTAGCTCCACAGGAAGAACTAGTATAGGAACTCTGAATTCTCCTGTGTTTGGTCAGGGAATAGATCTACTGGTGTAACTTCCAAGTGAGGTGCAGTGTGTCTTGTCTCATTTGCTATTGATTATCTACATCTTCAACCTCCCCACTCACCTTTTGAGCAATGTGCAGCACTGAAAGTGTACATCTTAGTTGATTCTTGCTTTTCCAAAATCATAGTCACATAACAGCAAGTTTTTGTGGAGTAAGTTTTGAGGCTCGTCCTGTAACAAGAATTTCACCAGCTGGTCCAGTGAAAGTGTCTGCTGTCTGAGGATTTCCAAGACAGTAAGAACCAGTATGTCCTTTCAACAGATACTTGAGTTTTTTCAGTGTGACACTTGAGATGAAAGAGCTTCTGAGTGCACGTGCTTGGTGCTCCTCTGTGGCTAGGTGGTTGTTTCCCATGACTTGTTTGCAACCTTCAGATTAAGGCTTCTTACTTCAGGTTTTTTTTTTTTTCTCACTTCTGAGACTGTTGCAAGGTAACAAGGTCTTATGGTACAATCTAAATGTATGTAGTTGAATTTTCTTTGCATCCATCTTGGAGCAGTATATGCTTAAACATCGTTCTTTGAACACCATCTTCAGAAGTAGGAATCTCTTCACTGTGAGTAAGAAGACAAAAATGTGTGCAAAACAATTTTTTCATCTGCTTGGTTTCGGGAACGTACTTACCTGTTTTCCAGACCCACTTTGACCCTTGCCAAAATAACATTTGAAACAAAATAAGGAATCACAAAGAGGTTACAGTTCAATTGTTTGTGTATAGATTGTTTTGCTCTTCAGTTAGCACACTTTTATTAGTATGTTACATCTATGTGCTACTTCTGTACTCATGCAAATTGCACTGGAGTGTCAACAACATTTCTCTCATGGTACTACATTCACTTAGATGTGTTTCTAAATTGAATCTCCAGTATATTGTATCTCCAAGTGTGGGTTTTCTTTGAAAGCTAAAAAAAGCGGGCTTCCTAATACGAGAGATTTTCATTGTACATTAATTTTTTGCTGCTTTCATGCTGTACTTATATGACTGTTTTAAAAATCCAGAAATCAATATGTACTGCTGATGAAACATTTTGATGAATGAATGTATCTGCTGCCTGTATGAGATAAGGAAAAATATAAACAGTGATTATATCAACTTAATTTCTTGATGTCACTTCTAAAGAACCTTACCCTTGTTTTTCTTCATCTCACTTCTAAAGAACCTTATCCTTGTGTTTTTGGAAGAGTGCGGGAAATCTGCAACTGTGAAGCTTTTGACAGGGGCTCTCATTAATACAGCTTTGCTTGCTGCAGAGGAGCTCCTCTCCTATCTTACTGGGCTTTTTTTTTCTGAAAGCAATCTCGTACCATTCTCTGACGTTTTCCAGGTATTTCCCTTTGTTCATATAGTGTCTCATCTAAAGATGTGCAGTGTGCTAATCATTACTCTACAGCTTGCTGGGAATTCTGTACTGGGAATCTAACTATAGAGAGCTGAAGAATCTGTTACTTCCTTCAAACTCATACTATTTATCTATAGGGCCTATATGACAGACTTTTGTAATGCTATTCTTTGTAAAAAGGTAAAAGATAGGGAGGGAGATGTTAAGCTTGTAGTATTCAGAAAACTGCTTTCATTGTATGGATTGGGTTGTATTTTTACTCACCAAAATATATCAATTAAAGCTTTATTATTTGAGCATTTTGTGCATGTCAAGGGGGGAGATACACAGGCAAAATAGCTGACATACCTCTTTAGTTTCCAAATGTCCTTAATTTAAAATTGAGACCATAGTACATTTTCCTTTTAGTATAACACTATGTTTTCAGTATTTTTTTTTATGTGAAGGGTTCTGAAAATTTTTGTTGGGATTAAATCTTAAAAAAAGACAATCTTAAAGCTTGTCTCTCATGTCTTCACAAGGTCTTCATTAATTCATAGTTTCCTGAAAGGCAATTTAAATTTCTGTGGTTGTACAGCAATAGCTTGTAGCTTCCTTTGGGTATGTGCAGTTGTCAGGTGAGAATTAAAAAAAACTGAAATGGCAGATTCATGACTCTTTGAGATGTGATAATTTGCTTTCCACATGAAGAAATCTGTGGTAGATAAATAGATAATTAAGCAAGTGCAAGTGAGTAGAATAGCAAACAATGTCCCAAAAGCAGCCCAAGCTGTGTGGGTTACACTTTTGGACTTGGTGATTTAAAAGACCTGGTTTATGCTGTTGCTCAGTGTATGTGCCATGTAAAGTTCTTTTTCTATGTTGGAAAGATGGGGATGGGAATTGGACCTCTCTTAAGAGCAGTGGTATTCTAGCTTCTTCCTGTTTTGTGTAGGATATTAGATAGCAATAGTAATTGGATTGCCATAGTAATCTTCAGGACTGATTTTTTTCAAAGGTGGTTTCTCTGAATAATATTAGTGGAAAACACTGTTGAGTACTTTATCCCAAAGAGTGTGGGAATGATAATGCTTGTTTTGATCTTCATATAAAGAGCCAGAATTCTGGAGTCTCTCCTTCTTTTCCAACTCGTGTCATTGATTTCTTGCTCTGAAATGTCCTGTAATCATAATTGCATTTTTAAGCAAGGATGACTGAAAAAGGAATAAGAAGTTTGCCTGCTCTCATATATGAGCAGTGCCTGTTGCAGGTGGGTACTTCTGTAGTATGTCTTTTGTTGAGATATGAAAAATAAATGTTAGTAGAAGAAACCTGTGAGACCAACTTGCCTGTCTGGAAGGGCACCTTTACTGATTTCTGATATTACATGTGGAAGGTCATTCCTGCTGCTCCCTTCACTGCCTCATTAGACCTTCAGCATTAGGAGCTTTGTGCTGACCTTTGGGGCAGTCCAGGTGGACAAAGGAGCAGGGGGAAATGCCTGGTTGATTGTTGTCTGCACTGACTGGGCCTGTTACTGCAGGAGGAACTGCCGGTTTGTTGAAACGTGGGAGTATTGCTAAATTCCTTGGGGAAGAAGGATTAGAGGAGCCTTCAAATGTGAGACAAATATCTCTGACACGTGGCTGTTAAATAATTAATTTTCCCAAAGGGTTTGAAAAGAGCGTTTCAAAACACTGACTACTGCAGATCTGTATGTGTGTTAAACCCATTGTACTTGTGAGGCTGGCTTTGTTCCATACGCTGTGTAACTTGGAGAGAAGAAGCTGTTTTGTAGGCAGATTGTGTCAGGATAAAAGACAGAAAAAAGCTGTGAAATTAAATGTTGGAAGTGTGCAGCTGTTTTTTGTTTTTTTTTTTTTTTTTTTAAAGGGTTGCTTTTAATTTGCAGCATGGAGATGGTTTTAAAGGAACAGTGGCTGAAGAATTGAACAAATTTGTTTCCATATTCCTCCACCCCTCTAGCTCTGAATTGCACTAGAGAAGGAAGGATCACTTGAAACCTCACTTTCTAAGAATACATGTGCTGACTTAAAATTTCATCTTCGCCTGAAGAAATATTGGACTTTACATTTTGTGGGTGTTACCTTAGAAAGAGAGAATCTATTTGATTAAACTTGAATTATCAGTGTGCATTTTGAGAGGGAAGGCAATATAGGAAGGGGAACTGGAGTGAAGCTGGGAAGTGAGGAGTGTGCCAGAAACGTGCAGTAACTGGAAGGATCCTGTGCAAGGCTTGTGCCCAGATCATCTGGTTCAAATACTAGAGATATGCCTTAATGTATGGGTTTTAACCTCAAGTTTTCAGTTCCTATCATGGCCCCTGTGAGGAAAGCTCACTCTGGCTTTCAGTATACCATGAAGGCTTGTGCATTTAAGATCTTTCATTAAATTTTATTCTGTTCTTGGTTTCCAAAGCAATTTCAGCTTGGCTGTGTTACAGAAACTCTAGCTTTATATTAAACTGTTTGTAGTTTATTTTGTTTGGTATGTTTCATCAGAGAAAATACTGATGACAGTCCATTAAAAAGGGTGAATCCCCTTTCAATAGTGTTATGTTGTCTTAATTTTGTAAGAAAATCATATGGATCTTGTTCATGGAGCTGAGAGACAGCAAGAACCAGAACTATCGCTGTGCGATGTCAGTCTTGAAAATTACACCCATAATGTTTTAATAAAGCAGTGTATTTTTCACTTAGTACATTAGCCACTTCATGCACATGTATGAGCAGGTTTTAATTCTATGACTAAGACGGTATTGAGCCTAAATTGCCAAGAAGATCAAAGCACAGATAAAGCTTTAGCTTTGTAGTAGGTGTGATGAGCCTAGTCCTTATTTGTGTAACTCGGCATGGTGTTAACAGTAATTAGACTGGAGACAAAGATTATTTTTATGCCAGTTGAAGATCTGGCCAACTTAAGTAAATGTCAGTGTATGTTTGAGGGAAATAAAGAAAAGTGGAGGGAGGGGAAAAAAAAAAAAAAATCTGTGTACCATCATCGGCTTGGTTTGTTTTTTAACAGCATAATATATTGGCCTCTCTCCTAATCTGTGATTTTTATGTTGAAGTTATGTTGACAAATTTGTGAGTGTTGGGTGGAGCTGATTTGTTACCACTTTAAAGTGAAAGCCTTGTACTTTAACATTCAAAATGACACATTTGCGAAGTGTTCCTATTTGCATATCATTCCAATCGAAGGCTACCTCTGTGTAGTGCATGCCTTTGGGCAATTATCAGTGAGCTCCTCTTTCAGCAGCCTGTGTGTGTCCTGTGCTCTGTAAGAGTGCTGCCTTGCACGCTTGCCTGAAGACTTTCTGTACACTGCATACCCTGCCTTAGCTCTTACATTGCTCTTGCAGTTGCTCTTACTGCCAGTGCTTTAACATTGGTGGGCTCTATGGCCAGCCTAGGGCTTCCTCTGTCCCCCTCTCCTAGGCATGGTAGATGAAACCCTCCTTCCTGCCCACATTCCTTGTTGTGTGGGCTTTCTGATAAATGGCCAGCTCTGATTTGAAAAAATGAAGTGTGTTTTAAAACAGCATTTCAACTCTAGTTTTAGATTCATTTTTTTCTTTGCTATTTAGCTATTTTTTCTTAGCTAAGAGCAGAGAGAGACTTCCTCTTCAGGTTTAAGGCTGGACATTTACTAAAAGAAGCTCTACTCTTTCTCTGCAAGAGGATGTACCTATTGCATAAAGTTCATAAATCAATTCCTTGCTGCACTTTGAGATCTGCTTGCTTGCACCACTGCTTTTCTATGTCTGGGTGTGACCTGATATGCTGTAACATCTAGATTTGGAGGACTGTGGGTTGAGTTCTTCATTGTGGAAGTCTCCATGCAAGATTTGTCCCACAGAGGCAGGCCATCTAGCTGAAGTGTTGTATCACAAGCTTCTCAGTCACACCCTGGACAATCAGAAAAAAGTTGGAAGGAATGATGCTCACAGCAACTTAGGTGATGAGTGATTTCTGTCCTTCAGCTGAACAAGCTGGTGTTTCTTCCACTGCTATTGGTTTACATGGCAATTCCACTTGAAGAAAGATTTGAACTGGTAAAAGTTACACCATTTTCAAATAACAAGCCTCTAATTAGACAGGACTGGAGTACCTCAAGGCTCTTCTGTCTCTTTTTCTTTTGGTTCTACTGTGGTGTAAGCAGTTGGAAAGACATTGAATCAGCAGTATTGTTAACAGAGGAGATTATTGTCTAAGCCTTCAGATACAGTTTGGTAAATTCAAATGGTAAATACTGTTTATTTGCACTGGCTTTCTGCTTTCCAGCTTTTTAGACAAGGCTTTAGAGAAGATCCAAATGGGCTGCACAGAACCACAAAGACCTCTCATACAGTGCCAGCTGACAGCCTAACAAGTGCAGTCTGACCTTGATAGGTCTGATAGAGCAATCACTACTGATGCTATTACTGTTCTTCATTTCACATGGCTGAGAAGTCCAGATGACCATCAAGAAGAACTGCTTCTAAAAAGCTGTAGGTCTTTCATACGCAAAGAGGAAGTGTCAGCCTGCATGAGTTAAAGCAGAGTAATTTGATTCATTGTAAATCAGTAGTGTGTATGGCCTAGAAGATGGGAAGAGGATAACTTTGCCTCCATTGTTTTGCAAGCTGATGAATGCTGCATCCAGGTGAGTGAGTCACATGGATCCTGTGTGTCTTTCATTTTGAGAAAGTTAAGGCAAAAGATAATTCAGAAAGGAATAAAGCTAAGTTCAAGGAAATCACTGACTTGCAATAGGCTGCTCTTTTTCTCTCTCTTGGATTTCTCTACAGTTTTGATCAGTTTGTCATGGTATAATATTCTGGTACCTGGTATACTTTGTGTAATGTTGTATCCCCTCATTAAATTGTTGTATTCGCTTGAAAAAACAACTGTAATTGTTGTATCCCCTTGAAAAAATCCCTAGGGTTTTTTTTCTATGATTCTGTTGCGCTAGAAATACTTGTGATAAGGTTGACAGAAATATCAGTGGTGCATATGCATCTGATCTTGTGATACCTCTCTACTCCTGATACACGTGTGACTTATTTGTATGACAGGTCTTTATTTTGCTATTGCTATGACAAGTCAGATCATGCCTTTTAAAAGAAGCAATAACTGTTTCTCCTATACCTACTTGAAATGGTGTCTGGTTGCTGCTCTTCATAATTTGCAGAGCATTGAATAGGAAAATATCTTGGGTTACCAGAGAAGCGCAGCCTGCCTTTTGTAACTTCCAGAGGTTATTTTTCTGGAAACTGAGTAGACGAGGGTAAACTTGGAGCCTGTTGATGATGCAAGGTTTTCATGTACCAGGTAAGCTAAACCTTTTGTTTTCTAGGAAAATTAATCAACACAGATAGTTCTAAGAATACAACACTGTTGCTTGCAGCAGATATGAAAAAACAAGAGACTGTTTACCTCATTGTGCACAATTTCTGCAGTGTTGTACTAGGCCACTGGGATTACAGAGCAGGAAGCCAATTAAGCTTTTTTTTCGTGGATACCCTTTCAGTTTGAGCAGTGAGAGGTTGGGCAAGCAGATAGTACATTTGCATTCTCACCTGCTGGAACACACAACCTGCAGGCTGTCTGAGCACGTTGCAATGTTGCACCCATGGATTAGTTTTCTAAAAGCTTTGAGGAAAGAGAAGTGCAAGCACAATCAAGCTAAATGTGAATTGAGAGGCACTAGTGTCCTTATGTGTGGTGTAATATTGTTGTATAATTTGGGTGTATGTATTTCTTAAACAGAATGTGCACTTTCTGATGTGCATCGCATTCTTCAATAAGAAAAAGCATGGGGTTTTGTATATTTATATATTTGGATAACATCATCCTAAGGGGTTACAGACTGCACCCAGTACAAAAAGCACAGCTTGATACTTGATAGGTATATCTGATCTGTAGTACTTTATTTTTAATTCATGAAAGCCATTTGTTTGATTTGTAGTTTCTGACCTTATTGTCCCTCTAAAGAACATTTTGTGAAAGTCACTGATAGGGGTTAAGAAGCTAAAATAAGCCCTGGGACATAGTTCTTGTCTCTCTAGACCTCATGTGATGAGATGCTGTAAGATTACAGGCAGAGACTGGGAATTCTTAGAATGCAAGTGAAAAATGAGTAATGATTTTGTTCTGAACGGTGTTCTCAGTGATAGAGGTTCCGTGGCTATTCACCATTAACTCCGATGATACAATACAGGCACTTGGTCATTTTTTCCTTCCATTATTGAAATTCAGATAGAATATCTTGTGCGTAAGAAGACTAAGTAGAAGTTACATGCCTTGAATCTAAAAATAAATAGTTTGTAACATAGTATTTCTGGAGAAATAATTCCAGAAGTATTTCTAGATATTTCTCCTGAGTGCCCTAGTTATGTGAAATCAAAGGGTAAATGCAAATACTAGAAAAGTACAGAAATCTTAGAAGCCATTATCCCTACCTTTCTTGTTCTGCCATTGTGCAGAAACTGTAGTTCCTTCATGTGTTTACACCTCCATGAAATGTAATTCTTGATAACTAGAGGCTTTACTTTAAAAGACTGCAGATTTTCTTAGGACTTAATTTACCTTTTGTTCAGTTTCCTAATTCACTATTGTTACAATTTGTGCTGAAGATTGCTTTCTTTGGCATCTCATAGTTTTTTTGTATCATCAGTCATTTTTCTCTGAGATAAATTTGCGTCTCTTCTTGTCAGTAGCTGAAAATGCAGGTTAAACATGTTGATGGCATGGATTCAGAGCAGCAAAAATAATGGGATTTTCTCTCTTTTTCTGAAATGCTTTTTTTTTTAAAGCCCAAAATTTTCATTTTTGATTTTAAACTAAGGAGGATCAACTGGATATATATAGAAATTAAGGCTTTTGCAATACGTGCAAGAAGGAGAAAAACTATGTGGGAACAGGTCTTCTTATTAAATATGTGAATTAAACATAATGCACTTGAGTCAAATAACTTCCCTAATGCATCTGGCAAAATAAACCCAGAGTGTGTGTACTGTTATACTGAGTATGGACAATATTGATCACCCTACAATTAAGGACATGCTAATGACTCATTATGTCAAAGAAGTCAATTGTGATTGAATAAATACAAGTTAAGACTGGTGTCTGTTAACTTGGTTCATGTTTGCCTTTTGGATACTCGAACTTCGGCCTCCTGGAAGATGATTTTCAACCAAGAACTCCTTTGAGAAAGGTTTCTGTCCCGTGTTACCTGGCTTGAACAGAATCCTTTGTTGCAAGATACTTTCATTGTTGCAAGATACTATCTTCCCCCGGTCCAGTGAATGCTTGTTGCAGCCTGTGGTAGCAAAGTGTTTCTCTATCTGCAATGTGTTTCTCAAGCAGTGATGGAAGAGAGGTCTGTAGGACAGCCTGTTTGGAAAAATCTCACCTTTTTTCCTAATTACTGGAAATAGGGCTAGAAAGGAGGAAAGGAGTTCCTGTTTCTCTGAATTTCTAGCAGTGGTATAATGTTCTTTTTAAAAGATTCATCTTATTCAATTTATGAAACTGCTAAGCATTTTGTTCTGGCAAAATAATCAAAAGACTCTTCACTGTATTGGATGTCATTTTCAGTCACTTTAGACATGGATGTTCTTGTGCTAATGGTATTTAGCTTAAATTGTTCTTTTTCTGTATGGCAAACTTTCAACATCCATAAGCCAAATTCATAGGGAGCAACCCAGTCCTCTTGTAGCATTTGTTTGATAGCCCAAGCAAGCCAAACTTTTCTACTTTTCGGTCATCCTGCTAACCTCCTGATAGAGCTGCATAATACGAATGGAGCAGAAACTTGCTGTGTCAATATAATGTTCCCAGATAATTCTCTCCTGTCATTTCCAAATTATGAGGCTCTATTTTTATTAGTTCTGCAAGATATGATGCAATGATCTGTCCTGTCAAAGTTAATTCCATTTCTGTTACCTCTCAAGGTCATCTGATTCTTGAACTCTATTCTGACTGTGTATCATCCACAAAGTTTATTAATAGCAATTTCTTTTATTGTACCATGTGAATGGCTTAGTATAGCCTGGAAGTGTTAGATTTTAAGTTCCTTTTTTTCCTGGCCCTTTTGGTATCAGCAAAATACTTGAAAAGAAACTGCATAAATTCAAATACTTGATGGCAAATACTTGTTCATGTATTTGGTGTTTTATAAGACCAGATTTGTAACCACTCTGTAATTACTGGATTTGATTATTTGAGTATCATTTTAAGATGGCACTTACTTAAGCTTAATGTAGGTCACCCTGCTCTCATTTAAGCTTCTGTTTTGGGATTTAGACAGCAATACAAATGAGAGCTGGAGTAACATCATATGTACTGTTCATTTAAGCTATCATTGCTTCAACAGCTTCATCAGCAGGTCACAGAACACAGTCCTTGCACACTCCCCTGGGGTAAGGCATGATGTGGGGTCGTCTTTGATAAAGTCATGACAGGAGAGGGATGTGTAATGGATCAAGTGGTGTTTTGTTTTGTCCCAGGATGAATGTGAATATGCAAGAATATGAAAGTTGTTTGATCCTCTCTTTAGAGCACTTGCTGTGCAAGCCTGAATTAAACAAACCAATAAGGGCTATCAGATGCTGCATTACTGATCACTGCAGAACACTTAACATCTTATTTTAAGTTGTTTGTCACCTACTCTTTTCAAGTTTCTTCTCTCAGCACTCATCTCTTCTGCCTGTCTGTGCTTGTACAGATGAATGTACTAGACTTCCTGATTTATGTACATCAAATTCTGAATAATTTAGTAAAAAACATAATCTGATATTCACGGAAACCTGACTCCAGCTACTGCTTGCTGAGATAAGATTCTTCCTTCTACTAAGGACAGAGCAAGAGTTTTCATGGTATTTCTTATGTACATTTCTTATTCAGAAAATGTGCTTCATAGTGCAGACCTCACATAGCAGTTGTGACATAACCACTCGGAGTATAACTCTCCAGAGTGCCTTCTGCATCCTAACAAGCCACCTCAGCAGAACATACTGTTGATGTGCATGCCAGAAACCTATGTTAAACTTCTAGAAGGTGATGTGTCGTGTATAAACCCTTCATTATTTACTTTAGAAATAGTTGATTGCATATAGCAGTCGAAATAGTGGATGATGCTCATTGCTTAAAAGAGATAAAGGTTGTGCAAGCTAGAAGAGTAAGTGAGTGTTGTTAAATTAGTACTGACATCTGAAACCTCACCTGCTTCTTGTGGGGGTGGTGGGAATTACTTGTGAGAAGTGCTGTTTGTTAGACATCCTGAAGTACTGTGACAGTGCCTCATGGTCAACAGGAGGCTGTAGCATATCTACATCTATCTGTCTTTATTGTTTGGGTTGATATTGTCTGGCTGAGCACACTTGGGAGAGAGTTAAGGAAAATGGATAATATAAATTATTTGCAGTCAAAAGTATTATTTTTATTAGACCAGTTGACATACCTTGAAAACTGGAAAGGATTTGCTTGCAGAAAGCCTTCTTCAAGTTTAAAAGAGAAATTGTAATATTCAGATGAAATTCAGGTTGAGAACAGTTGATTGAGGGTTAATTCATCTATTTACCCATTTAGCCTGTCAGAGGAAGGAGCGTTGGTACATATGTCTTTAGGGAGAGTTAGGGATACAGAACAGACTGTGACAGAATTTTCTATGGAACACTATGTGTTGGAGGTACACGGGCATTATGGAGGTGGAACAACAGCTTCATAATCATCCTTTGCAGCTATCTTCTGGCTGGTTTAAGTATTTTATAGATTAGGCTTTCTTTGAGAGGAAGCAGAAGTTACTCCTATGAATGCACCAACACAGAAAACATGCATGTGTGCTCAGGACAGACACATGCTGTTTCTTCTTCTCCTTTAACTTTCAGAGCATCAGTCACTTCTTCCCAAAAGCATCTTGGGGATCACTTGCTAGCTGGGGTTGGTAACCTTAGCACTTCCTTTCAGGCTGTCATCTCCCTTCTGGTAACTAATTCCCATGAGGAAATGAATGCCGAGGTCTTTATAATGTATCTAATGGTCCTAATGCACCATTTGTAACACTGGATGGTTTATTCAAATAGCTAGGAAGGGACAGTATCTCTTAAAGATATATAGGCTTAAAAATAATTAAACTACAAGCAGGCCAAGGATGCATGAATTAAAAATTATTTTCTGGGGGGTTGGGGTGTGCATGTGTATAGGAAACTGCTGAAAAGAAAGCATTGAAACAAGACTGGTGTTCCTTTTGCACAGTGACTTGCAGTGAATGAACTGTAACCATTTGTTCTTTGCTAAGCAGTTCCTCTGTGGTGCTGCTTCTGCACACAGTAGAAAAAGCCAGTGGTGTTTTGGACAACAAGAAACCACATCCGGAAAAGAAGCAACTGCCTGATTTCACACCCATACAAAGCAAATGTTGCTGTCATAGGAACTTGCCAAGCAGCATGTTTTCTTTCACTGTTTGTTGTACTAACTCCTTTGATCAGCACATGCTATACTGTCCTCAGTCATTTGTGGCAAAGGCAGCACATTGCCTGTGTCGGAATATGATTGTTGAAGAAAAGTATATTAAAATAATTTTCTGCAAGCAAATGCTGAAATGAGTAGGACTTGGAACCTGAATATATGAAAGGGCTCTGCTGTGCTTATCTTTTTTCTTGCAAGCACATCCAATAACTTACTGTGTTGAGTGGGGAGTTAAAAGCCACCATTTGTGCCTTCCTCTCTGTTGATGATTTCTGTCCTTAGAAGAACAGCCATGTGATTAGTTGAAGTGTTATTCAAGGGAGTTACTTGAATAACAACGATCTTACATGGGGACTGGTGCAAAAATATCCAAAACCAGACTTGAAGGCAAGAGAGAAGGGTTTTGCTCATTTGTTTTTCTTTTTAAATTTGTGACCTTTATTCCTCATAACTCCTCCCTGTCATCAGCCACCTACTTTTGCTGCAAGACAGCTTTAAGGGAGAGGAAAAGAAGCCCAAAGATACCAGTGGTTTTACCACTAGGTGTGGTAAAGGATGCATGTAGGGAATGGGTGGTGGTGGTGCTGAGGAAAGAGGGAGTTGGATTTTGCTTTTCTCATCTGTTTAAACCCACAAAGTCACAGAAAACCAGTCATCCTAAGCACATTCCAACAGGCCAGGACCTCTCTTGGAGTGAACCAGATTACTCCATTGCACCTTACTGGTTGCGTGCGTTGCTCATGTTGAGTGAACAATGGAAGGAAATCTCTTTGAAGCTGGACACCTGATGCCTTGTCTGGCTGGGCTCCCTGAATGACCTCCCACTTACCTTGGGGAAGGGGGAGAGGCATTGTTTGACTTGCTGCAGGGGGTTTTTTCCCTCCAAGAGCTAGTTTTTGTTCCCCCTCACAGGAAATATGTATGCCTTTTTATAATAATAACAACTTATTTTAAAAAATTTTCCTGCAGATGTGTAGTAATGTTCCAGCTTTGAGCTCCAGTTTCATGTACCTAATCAATGCAAGCTTACAGCAGAATTCCTGCCTTCAAGTTTTCCTCATAATTACCTGCAGCTCCTGCAGAGAAGAAAGAAGTAGAGACCAGAAATAACTGCCTAGTCAGGTTAGATGGCATAATGAAACACTAGAATAGCCTGTGTAAGGAATACATGGAAGTATTTTCCAAACCTCTTCTACAGCTTTACAGTTAATAGAGTATGTATCATTCAGTGGTTTAACCATGTCTGTCATACACAGAGGGCTTTTGAATAGCCCAGGAAAGATACAGACTTGCTTTTCTTAGTTACCTGTAGACTTCATTCTATGAAAAATGCTTAGAAAGTGCACCTTATAGGTGTAGTCTGAAAATCTGTAAAGGTAGTAAATTACTGCAAGTCATTCTTCCACAGACAGGCATGGGCTCTAGGCTATCCTATCTGTCAGTCTGTCCTTAGCCTTATTTTTGCATTTTTTAAAATGCTTTCTCCAGTCTTCAGTGAAATGCAGTCGTTCATCATGCAGCCATTCACTCTGCCTGGTCTTTGAAATGGTGGTCACAGCTTGCCCACTTGTCTTGCTTTTGTTTATATTGGAGAGTTTGCTGTGCTTTTACCATATATTCCCATAAGAATTTTCTGAGTTCTTTTTCTTTTTGTGGCCTTGGTACAGAGGTTAAAGAAAATGAAGAGATTCAAGGGAATGAAGAATGTCATGGAGGTAAACAGTTCTGTAGCTTTTTCAATAAGGTTACGCATGCACTTGGGATCTACAAAGTATTGTGCTTACTGAATCGATACAGAACTATGCTTTTAATGGCATTTTAAAATAGGTAATTTATGCTTAATCTCTTAAGCAAATGTTTCCATGGCTTATCACATAATCACAGAATGGGTAAGGTTGGAAGAGATCACAGTAGGTCATGTGGTCCTTATCAAGAATGGTTAGCTAAAGGAATTACTAACGCCTTTTACAGAAGAACAGTGTGAACTGTTTTAATGACTCATTCTTGCAAAACTTTGAGGTGGAAGATAACAAGTCTCAGTAAGCTCTGTGTATTTCCCTTCTTCCCTTAAATGTTATTTTTCATAGAACAGCTTATAGTTCAGGTCTGCCTTGGAGTCTTTTTTTTCTAGTTAGTTGTTCAAGAAGTGCAGGCACTGTTTTATTTCAGATTTGTGCAGTGAAGGGATAGGAAACAATCTACTCTTGCAGGAGGTAGGTTCTGTGTAGCAGGATGAGTGGCTTTTTTTTTATTTGAGGAAGGTAAAAAACCTCAAAATTCCTAAGCACACAAAGTATCCGTATTAGGTATCTGCAGTCCTGTTTTCTCTCCCTGCCATCAGCTTCTGAAGCAAGTTGTAACGCACTGCAAGAGCTCTGCCTTCAAAGTATGGACTGGAGATTTCAAGTTCCTTAGGCTTTTCTCCTTCCTTTGCATTAATTGTTTGAAAGTGTCACTGAAGGAATTGCTTTGAAAGGTAGGAACCCTCATGATGTGTTGAATATGAATTTACCAGGTCAGCTGTGATGTTGAAACATGAAAGGGGGTGGAGAGAAGCCTTAGAAATCTTAGACTAGCCCTGGTTGGGAGCAGTAGAATCTGTTTTTTACCCCCATGCAACTGATTTTTGCTTATACAGTATGACTGGTGTACAAAGGAGGAAACTTCCTCAGATCATCTCTGTACTGGGAAGGAGGGTGTGTAATGAGTGACCTTGTGCGGCTGAGCCAGCTCAGCAAGTTGCTGGGTAATAAATTTCTGAGAGGTTCTGGAAGTAAGCTGGCAACACGATGCAAGTGTTGCACAAACTGACACTACTAATCATTGCTTGAGACCACAAGGAGGCTAGGAAGAAGGGGAAAGAAAGAGTAGGGAATATGGGGGAAAGAAACATCTTCAGCACTTAGAGGCTGGCAGATGGTATTTACTGTATTTAAATACAGTGGCGTTCAGAGCCTGCTTTGTGTTTCTGCAGCAACTGCCTGAGCACGTCAGTGACAAATGGCATGTGAGGTGAGGAACAGAGACCTATTTCTGCAGTATTTATTCAAACAAAAATCCTGCTGATGTGAAGTCTGAAAATCAAAGCACATCTAGACATATTTTTGCCTATGCTTTTTTGGAATATGTTTGAAACCGAATATATAAAACTGAAGAGCTCTATGCATGTGGCACACCTGTATAGTGAGATTCATGATATATTATTAGTTTTGTTCAAATTCCTTAGGAAAAGGCAAAATAAATAAAAACCATCTAGTCCTGTCAATAATTTCCTTTCTTGTCTGTGATTGTGTTCTGCCGTAGGATATGACTGTTTGCAAATTACGGTATGGGGGGGCTTTTTCCCCAGTTATTAATCAATTTTGTTGTGTTTTGGAGAATGGAGGGCTTTTATTTCTGATATAAATCTAATAGAGAGCTACACCCTTAGAAAGATGTAAAATTATGAATGTGTTTCACAAGGCAACTCTTAGGGGGGGAAGTCTTCAAGGTATATGCTTCTGTGCCTTCACAGCTGCCTCACTGAGATGTGAGCATCTTTGGCTTTCACTGAAAAATTAGTTTCCAACCAGTGACATCTGCCACTGCTTGGTTAGCATAGGGCAGTTTAGGTCTCCCTCCACATGTCAGACTATTGTTTTGATGCATAATAGCATGCATAGTAATATGTACTCCCGCTGCAGTACTTGTCACCTTCCCTGACTAGAAATAAGCAGGTGGACTGACAAGTCAGTCATTTATCTGAATCATAAACCTGCTTTTATCGTATTATGGTAATGTTATCTGAATAGAGAATGTCAATTATCCTGGCTGTAACAGTGTTGATAAAATGCATTCATGCCAGTGTACATGTTCTCCAGTGTACAGCACAATGTCCAAGAGCTTCAGGCAGTTAATTTCACTCATGATGACTGAAAATGTAGACCACGTGGTCCTGGCTGTTTTCTGTTTTCCATCACTAGTTGTGACCAGTAGGAGACCTAAATGGAAAGAAATTCAAAAGTGTTTCAAAGACTTCCCTGAACTGAATGAGGATTTGTGATGCTTTCAGGCTTGTCTTAAGCCAGGAGAGCATTTTGGCAGTCTCATCCTTCCAGAAGAGGCATTCATGTGGTGCAGCTCTGCTCTGAGAGGGAGATATGTTTCACTTAGCAAAGAATAACCCCTCACATTCAACCTTTGCTTTGGCTCAGAACTTTTGTGATAGCTTTGGTAGGAAGCACATTTGTCCCTTAACTCCATTTCAGTCTCAGACAGACAGCTCTCATTTAGTCCCAGGTACCCCCAGCTCAAGACATGAGTTGCTGGAGGAGAGCTATTGCTTTTAGATTTTCTTTTCCATCTCCACGTAGAGAGAGCTCTCTGAGCTTCTTGGCTTTACTGACTCACCTCAACTTCCTGTGACCTGGACCAGAGCAATTTCGCTAAATAAAGGTTTGATTCACAAGTGTTGTGGTCAGACTTAAAGTTCCAAGCAAAACAAATACAAAGGCTACAATACAAGCCTGTGCTTGATAATGGGATAAGCAAATAGGAAGTGGAAAGTATGTGATAGTCACTAGGATACTGCTGAGAAACCACTTTGCAGCTTGTAAAGACAGCTGTGTTTTAACCAGCCCTCTTACATGTTCTTCGTTACAGCCCTTTTTTTGTCATGTGCCATTGGGGTCACTGATGTTTTCAATGTTACTGATCTGTGGTTTTGTATATACTGTGTACACTCACATATTTCTATTTCTTTATTTCAGAGATGGTGATGTTGCTGGAATGGTGGTCGGGCACCGATTGCACCCTCTACACTGACCCAGAGAGTTACCACAAGTACGGGAAGGAGAATGCCATCGTAATCCTTAATCACAACTTTGAAATTGACTTTCTCTGTGGTTGGAACTTTTGTGAGAGATTTGGGGTCTTGGGGGTGAGTTACTCAGTATTTAAAATAAAACTCCTCGGATGTGGAATAAACCTCCAAAATAAGTTAATTGTGTTTTTGAATGCTAACAGATCTGTCCTCGAATGTCACCCAACTGCTGTCCAGAATCAGAGGTGAACCTAAAGCAATGCAGTGCAAGTATGTGGCATACTGAGACAGGATTGCTTGGGAAACCACAGAAATTTTTAAAGCATTGCAGTTGAAGCTGGTAAAAGAGGTATTTTCTTAACTTGTGGAGATCATTACAGTTACTTCTCTCTGTGTGCTTGCTAAGTATTGCAGTTCTTTGTGCTGCAGAAAGATGAGCTATCTGGTGATTCTTTCCTGGTAAATTACAGAATTTGTTTGCTTTTTCCAGTGTAGTCTTATAAATCCCCAGCTAGAGTTTGAATGACATAGCCAGCCTCTCTCAGAATGAAAGAGCAGCCATCTCAAGTGAAAGCATCTGATAGCTCAGAAGAGGTGGTGGAGGAATGAGTTATCCGTGGTTGAATACGCTGCTACATTAAGCTAGGAGTTTGTGTGCATTTGCTTTCAGGGTTGCTTTTGTGTTTCCCCTCTCAAGTCATGGGGGCGATTCAAGCTCCCTGCCTAAATCAGCCTGACTTCGTTCTGTGGTGGTGACAATATTCTGTCTACAAAGGATTCAGATCAGGGTTCCTCCCTCATAAGAAAGAAGACTAATGACTCATGTTGGCAGTTCTTTGCAGCATCCTTCTAGCTTTGATACTGACCACTGTCAAAAGCCCTGACCTTGGATTGTGTGAACCTCTGATTTTTTTTTTGTGGCCTTTCCTTTGGACTCTGCATTTTCTAGGCATTCAGACACCACTCCAGTCACTTGCAAATTACAATAATGGCAGTCTGTTTAAGAAAAACATAAAAAGAGGCCTTAAAAGTGGAGGAAAGTGAACCTAAGTATTACAGGCCTGTTATGTAACCAGAATGGCTGTTGACTCCTGATTGCTGAATTAACAATTCAACCATATTGTCTAGAGCTTGAGCACAGAGCAGGAGAATGGCATGAGACATCAGGAGATGTAGGGAAGCCTGTTCATGGCAAGCAGATGTACATGCAAGAAATAGTGGTGCTGTAGTATAGTCTATCTAATTTTGTAAGCCACATGGCCTCAGTTCTCTAAATAAGGCTGTGTTTTAGGGGGTCAGGTGCTTCTTCAGAAAGCATCAATATAGAAAAGGGAAGGATTTTTTCTGTACAAAGCAAGAGAGGCCAACAAGGTCAAAAATATCTTGTTTACACTGTTGCTGTGTGGTTGGATTTGAGTCTCACTAGCTGGAATTTCTTTTGTATAGTTTTCCAAGGTAATCACGATTCCGTTTTTGTTTTTTTATGTTGTTCCTATGCATAAGAAACCACAACATAGAAATTACTGTGCTGTCCTAACTGAAAAATAATTTTTTTTTGGATGCTTGCATTTATTACTCGGTTTGTACATATGCTAATCTTAGGATTGTTTTAGCACCTCATATATGTTGGTTGGATTTTTGCTTTTTTATTCTTTCACAACAAAACAAATACAAACAAAAAACCAAACAAAACCACAAACAAACAACCCCCCCAAAAAACAAAACAAACAAAATCCACCACAAAAAGCCCAAACAAGCAAAAGAAAAAAAAAAAACCACAAAACTGTTTCAGTCCTGAGTAATGTATTGTGGTTTTACTTCCCAGAAACTGTTCCTGGAAAAAATAGTTTCCATGTGCTCTCATTTGCATAGATGCCTTTACTCAGCAAAGCAGTGCAATTCCCTCTGGGGCAACCAGTCGAGCTTCATCTTAAGCCATATTAAAAAATGAAAGATAAAGAATGGAAAATGCCAGTCTGTTTCCTGATAGGATGGTCTGTATTGGTATACTGGTACTTGGCTCGGGGCAGTGCAGGTGTAGATGATGCTGTAGTGATGGGGAGTGTAGGTTGTTTTGACTCGCTGCTGCCTTACATGAATTTCCAGTGTGCAAAGCTTCAGGACATAGTGTGGCAGCACAATTAGGAATGTAAGAACCATTATGTTGAGGGCTGATGTTTAGGAAGAGTTACAGGAAAAAGGCAGATGTACAGAGAGATTTCCAAGGTGTCACAGCCTCCAGTGTTTGTAGCTCAGGGACTTCTTGAGACGATGGGTGTTTATATTTAATGATGTTTAATTGTATACTCCAGGAAGCTTCCATGCAAACTTCAGGTATCTGCCAACACCTTACTCAGCTGGTCTCGTGTCTACTGCTGCTGAAAAGGAAATCTTGCATGTGCAGTCTCCTGCATCTGTTCTGGTGCTTGTCTGCCCTGTTTTGGCATGTTTTAGATACCCTTTCTGTCTCTTTTCTGCCTTAACTAATCCGATGAAGAAAGGAGAGATGACTGGGGACGGGGAAGAGGGAGAAGCTGAAGACAGCTTAGAGCCAAAGGAGTTGGAACTGGCTTGTGCTTGGCTGCAGCAGGTAGACAGGCTTCAGTGGTGCCCTGCAGCTCTGGCAGATGATGGCAATGCTCTTAACAGTGTCACAAACATGTGCTCAAACTCTCAGTATTCTACAGCTGGAATATTTCTGAAATGAAGCCATTAAGTGTTCTAATTTTTTGCGAAGTTGTCATGGTTTAACTATCCAGGCAGCTAAACACCACACAGACACTTGCTTACTCCTTGATCCACGTGGGATGGGGAAGAGAATAGCAGAGGTAAAATTGTGGGTTGAGGTAGAGTTTAATAGGACAGAAGAGGAAGGGACAAAAATAACGATGATGATGGTGATAAAAGAATCAGAGTATGGAAAACAAATGAGGCACTGTGGAGTTGCTCACCACAGTCCAGTTCCTGAGCAGCAGCCCCCAGCCATCTTTCCCCCTGGTTTATGTACTGAGCTTAACATCATATGGTGTGGAATATCCCTTTGGCTAGTTTTGGTCAGCTGTCCTGCTCTGTCTTTTCCCAGCTCCTTGTGTTCCACAGTCTACTCACTGGCAGGGTGGTGAGAAGCCAAAGAGTCCTTCATGTAGTATAAACAGTGCTTAGCAACAGCTAAAACATCCATATGTTGTCAACATTATTCTTATCCTAAATCCAAAATACAGCTACTGGGAAGAAAATTAGCTCAATTCCAGCTGAAACCCAGACATTGTTTTTGTTTATTTGAAAACAATATTAACCATCCTTAAACCTGCCTTGCACCTTTGAGTCCCCCCCAAAAAAAAGTCTTTCCCCTTTTGAAAACTGGCTTTCCTGGTTTTAGTTGAAACATTCAGTCTGTCTGCTCCTTCTTTTGTCTCTCTTTTCCTGGACTGGCTTCCTCCTTGTAGTCAAATTGCCATAATGCCTACAGGTTTATAAAGCAGTGTGGTTTTGTTTTTTATCAATGTTGGTTTAAGGAGTGGTTTTTTGCTGCTTTTGGGAGATGGAGGGGGAATGGCATAGTGTCTTGCATGGATTTTGGGTTTGTGGACCTGAGTGGTCTTCTAAGGACTTAAATCTTGCACTTGTATGGCATGAGGTTCTCTGCTTTCCTGAGGGTTTTTTTACTGGAAGAATTTTTACTGGAAGAATTTTTACTGGAAGAAAATTTAGCAAAAAGAACCAAATAACCTTCTAAGATTTTGAGAAGTATGTGTGGAGAAAAGGAAAAAAAAAAAAGAATGACAATTCCAACATTTATTTTACTTTTAGTTTTTTTTTTCTCTAATATGATACTTCTGGAGCACCCATTGAAAAGTCTAGGAGGCACTGGGTTGACAGTGCCAAGAGCCAGAGAGCTGTTCATTTGTAGTGGAGAAGGAGAAAACCACATGAAGTAGCAATTCTGTGCTCGCTTTTACTCTTGTAAGTTACTGTAGCTACTGAGAACCTTGCTAGCTGTAGTTGGATTCTGTAGAGCTGGAGTTACAGATGTGAAACTGTGCAGCGCCAAAACTTAGGTGATTTTTTCAGTTGTTGTTGGAAAACAGAAGAAGGAAGCAAACTTCACAAAAATGAAAAGTCATCAGGGATTTCAGGAAAACCTGCGTTCAGCCCAAACTATCAATCACATCTGTATTCCACTTGTGGGGTTTTTGTGAAGAGTTCTTCCTGGTTTGTTTTCAGTCCTTGATACTGGTCAGCCACACGTAGCCGCCTCCTTGTGCTGCCAGCCCTCAGAGTTGTGTGCAGGAGGGAGAGTGTGTAGGGGTCCTTGATGTCAAGTCAGCATCATGCTGCCATGAGCAGCATGGATGTGCATGGGGATGGCTGAATCCTGCCTTCTCCTGACACAGAGGCAGCTGCAACAAGCTGCAAGTGAAGGAGGAGCTGGTCTGCCAATTTGGCTCTCTGTGGACTGGGAAACAGCATAGCCCCAACAGGACACAGCTTTCTCCACTCCAGTGTTTCCTAATAGAAGACAAGGCTGTTACTATGATCCTGAGCCAGGATGTCTCTGGTGGTTGTGTTGTGGATGCTCCTCTTTGCATCCACATGCTGGTATCTGTGTGTTGCTCTGTTGTGTAAATAGAAATGTGGTCCTGGTGACAGGTCCTTGCACTCTGCTTCCCTTTTCCTGTCTGTGATGTTCCAGTCCTAGGATCTACCTTATTAGTGAGGGCAACCTAGCTACTGTGTCCTCATTCAAACACATTAGTAGCATTTAGTTTCTTCAAGGTGTGTTGCTAACCATCCTGTTGAAAAAACAGCCACTAGACATCAGAACTTAAAATCAGGACATATAAGCAAGTCCTGAGAAGGGAGGTGTTATTCAGGATTCTTACCAAAAACACTTTAATGTGCTCCCTGCCTCAATTCACTGCTTTGTTGGTTTTGGTCTGATCAAACAGCAATGAAATAGCTTTTCTAGTAATTTTATTAACCAATTTGAAGGAGTGCTGCATTTCAAAAGTAGAGCAATTGGAATAATTGTAAGTATGTCAATGCTGAGAGCAGCCTGGAGAGCAAGTGACTTAGGAGGCAGATTGCTGCTACTAATGGTTTGCAGCTACAATGAACTTGTTTTGAAACTGTGGAATAAACTTTGTTGGACACTTCTGACTTGCACATTGATTTCATGCTGTTTGTTGTGTTTTTTGATCAAGAGGTGTTGAATAGCTGAAGCTGGACATATAGAATCAAGATTTTCCTTGACAGAATAGTTGGGCAAATGCACTTAAAGTAAGCTTGTAAAAATACTTCTTTTAAAGTGATGTTGGTGCAGTCATTCACAAAAGGAGAACTTAACGGGTATTTCATCTCAACAAACTTGGCCAAAATAAATTAACCTGAATTAAAATGTTAGTTTGTAGGTAAGTTGTCCACCAGTAATTTCATTAAACATCTGTTGAAATTACACAGTTCTGAGCACTGGAAATGTTTTACTTCCTTAAAGAAGGCAGCTTACATGGAATGAATCAGCACTTTTCAATTATTATTTTTCAGTTGAACAAGCTGAAATTGAAGGTTACAGGTAACTGTCATATTCACCAAAGCACTTTGGTAAAGAAAAAGTTAGTGGCTGAAGTCAACTAGAGTTGCATTTTTCCCCTCAGGTGTTTTCACAGGAGCTGTGCATAGGTGGATGACTGAGACAGAACAGACTGTGGCTCTAGAGAGATCACAGAATCACAGAATATGCAGAGTTGGAAGGGACTCAAAAGGATCATCAAGTCCAAGTCCTGGCCCTGCACAGCACCATCCCCAAGAGTCACACTATGTCCAAAAGCTTCTTGAACTCTGCCAGGCTTGGTACTGTGACCACTTCCCTGGGAGCCTGTTCCTGTGCCCAGCCACCCTCTGGGTGAAGAACCTTTTCCTAATATCCAACCTAAACCTCCCCTGACTCAGCTTCAGGCCATTCCCTCGTGTCCTGTCACTGAGCACCACAGAGAAGAGATCAGTACCTGCCCCTCCTCTTCCCCTCATGAGGAAGTTGTCCACTGCAATGAGGTTTCCCCTCAGTCTCCTCTTCTCCAGGATGAACAAAACAAGTGATTTCAGCTGCTCCTCATACAGCTTCTGCTCAAGGCTCTTCATTGACTTTCATTGCCCTCCTTTGGACTCTAATACTTTAATTCTTTCTTACATTGTGGCACCCAAAACTGCCCCCAGCACTCAAGGAGAGGCTGCCCCAGTGCAGACCAGAGCAGGACAATCCCCTCCCTTGCCTGGCTGGTGATGCTGTGCCTGATGCACCCCAGGACACCTTGGCCCTCCTGGCTGCCAGAGCACTGCCGATCCATGTTCAATTTGCCATCTACAAGGACCCCCAGGTCCCTTTCCACAGCACTGCTCTCCAGCCTCTCATTCCTCAGTCTGTGTGGCAGCTTCTGAGGGGAGGCCTAATGTATTCCTCCCACATGAGAGCAGTCTTGCCAGCATAATGCACCGAGGAGTTTCCTTTCTTTAATTAGTTCTGTCATTAGCCTTCCTTCTACTCCTAGGACAGATGGGTGCATAAAATAGTATGAGGTGATTTCGTTTATTTTTGTGTGCATCTAAGGAGCCATACTCAAACATGTCTAAAAGAACACTTTTAAAAATGCATTGGCACAGTAAAAGAATAAAAACATGCCCTGGGGAAGAGTTCAGACATCTGTTCTGCTCTTGTGATTATACCTGCGCTACAAAACACCTTAGCTCACACAGTATCATTTCTTGGTTTCAGTGAGGGGGGTAGGGGAAAGCAGTGGCAACTTCCCCTGCCTCTTGTGTAATTCATGCACTTTAAAAAATGTGTATGGTATGTGATGCTGATGCTCTTGGGCTCTGTGCAGGACAGTGGTAGGAAGAGAGCCTGTTTCTCTCTGCCCAATTTGGGGAGCTGGAAGAGGAGGCTGGGCTCAGTGTTGCTGCTGTCATGTAGTAGGGACTAATGTACAACATGGTTTGAAACTGAAATTACTAAGGCTGCTTCTTGACGGAGCATTGGGTTTGGAGTCCTGATCTGAGCCCATCACTGAAACTCTCAAATGGTCAAGAGGGAGTGCTTTTATTTCGCACATTGCATCATTTGACAGAGATGGTTCCTGCATTCTTAGAAATTGAATTGTCTGTTATCCTCTGTTCTGCTTCTGTGTACCAGTTGCTAGTGAAGCTGTGTGGTGCATACTTGCCTTCCAGTCTTATGGGCTTTTAGATAGCTTAATTATTTAAGGTATTTTCTTTCTCAGAGAAGGAGAGCAGATGAAAAAATGAGTTGAGATAAAGAATTAGGTCAAGTCTCTTCCTGTAGCAACCAAATGAACAACAGTGACTGAAAAAATAAATTTTTCCTGTTGATGGTAACTTCTACCAATAAATACATTCCTAGTCAAATGCTATGTCCTGGAATCCATCTGCAGAGCACTTTGATGTGCTAGTTTATAATGATATCATGGTCAGAAACTGGTCTGTAATTACTCCTATCTTTGTTTTAAGAAAGTGTCACTGTTTTTTACAAAATGCTAATACAACTATGTGAACACAACGCACACATGCCATTTTATTCACAAAATAACCGAGTGAAATGTAATACAGTCTACCAAGGCAGGCTGGCTTGGAAGACAGGAAAGGAGCAAGTTCTCCGGCCCTAAGGGATGTCAGTCTGAGATGATCACAGAGTTAAATTCTGGAGTCGGATTTAACTTACAGAACTTGCTGAATGATTGATAAATCACAGACTTCTTGTGGAGTGTCTGGACCAGTCGCTTCAGTGTCTGTCTCACCTGTGAGACAGGAGGATTGCTTTTCTGTTTTATCCTACTCCAGAAGCATGCTTTGAAGACAAATTCACTCCTCTTAAGTATTTCTGCTTTTGTGTAAACAAAATTAAACACAGATGAAGTATTCTTACTGCTGCTGTTCTTTCTAGCGTTTAAGGCTTCTTCCATTGGTAAACCATGAGTGCATAGCATCAGTATGTTGAGCAGCACTGGCTCTGTCACTCTGCTTCTGTCTCTTTTCTTCCCCCCCCC